>JAUCMX010000013.1:6311676-6601676 GCA_033459395.1 Hemibagrus guttatus | reverse complement strand
TAACCTCTTCCTCTGGATACTATCCTGAACTTCCTCATTCCACCACCAAGTCTCCTTATCTTCTTTCCTCCTTCCAGATGACACACCCAGCACCTTTCTCCCTGTCTCCCTGATCACTTCTGCTGTAGTTTCCCAGTCATCTGGCAGCACTACCTGACCACCCAGAGCCTGCCTCAACTTCTTTCTAAATTCCTCACAACATTCCTCCTTTTTCAGCTTCCACCACTTGGTTTTCTTCTCTATCTCTGACCTCTTCTTCTTACAGACCATCAGAGTCATCCTACACACCACCATCCTATGCTGTCTGGCTACACTCTCTCCCACTACCACTTTACAGTCACTAATCTCTTTCAGATTGCCTCTTCTACATAGGATGTAGTCTACCTGTGTTCTCCTACCTCCACTCTTGTAAGTCACTCTATGCTCCTCCCTCTTCTGAAAATAAGTGTTAACCACACCCATGTCCATCCTCTTAGCAAAGTCCACTACCATCTGTCCTTCAAGGTTCCTTTCCTTAACTCCAAACTTGCCCATCACCTCCTCATCACCTGTGTTCCCCTCACCAACATGTCCATTAAAATCCGCTCCTATCACCACTCTCTCACTCGTGGGAATACTCTCCATCACCTCATCTAATTCACTCCAGAATCTCTCTTTCTCCTCCAACTCACAACCTACCTGTGGGGCATAACCACTAACAACATTCAACATCACCCCTTCAATCTCTAACTTCAGACTCATCACCCTGTCTGACACTCTCTTCACCTCCAGAACATTCCTCACAAACTCCTCCTTCAGGACCACACCTACCCCATTTCTCTTACTATCCACACCATAATAAAACAGCTTGAATCCTGCTCCTATACTACGAGCCTTGCTACCCTTCCACCTGGTCTCCTGTACACACAGTATATCCACCTTCCTTCTCTCCATCACATCAGCCAGCTCTCTACCTTTCCCTGTCATAGTACCAACATTCAGAGTTCCTATTCTCAGTCCTACACTCTTACCTTTCCTCTTCTCTCTCTGTCTGCGCACTCTCCTCCCTCCTCTACTTCTTCGACCAACAGTAGCCCAATTTCCACCGGCGCCCTGTAGGTCAACGGCGCCGATGGCGGTCGTTGTTAACCCGGGCCTCGACCGATCCGGTATGAAATTCGTACTGACGATTCGCATGGTTAAATTTGGCAATGTTTTACGCCGGATGCCCTTCCTGACGCAACCCTCTCTATTTATCCGGGCTTGGGACCGGCACAGAAGTCACTGGACTGTGACCCCCATGGCTAGATTATATATATATATATATATATATATACATATATATGTATGTATATATATATATAGCATGTTTGCCTCACACCTCCAGGGTTGGGGGTTCGATTCCCGCCTCCACCATGTGGGTGAGGAGTTTGCATGTTCTCCCCGTGCCTCGGGGGTTTCCTCCGGTTTCCTCCCCCGGTCCAAAGACATGCATTGTAGGTTGATTGGTGTCTATAAATTGTCTGTAGTGTGTGATTGCGTGAGTGAATGAAAGTGTGTGTGTGCCCTGCGATGGGTTGGCACTCCGTCCAGGGTGTATCCTGCCTTGATGTCCAATGACGCCTGAGATAGGCACAGGCGCCCCGTGACCCGAGAGTAGATCGGATAAGCGGTAGACAATGAATGAATGAATGAATATATATGATATGGTACTGGGGCATTACACATGGAGGCATGGAAACATTACTTGGGCGATGTACTGGGTGATGTTACAGGAGAATTTCATCTTAGCGGATTTGTTCTGGTAATGAAAGCTTTTTACAGACTGGGGAAGACTTTTTATTAAAAATAGGTCAGGTCAGCCTGCAGAGTAACTGTTTTTTCTTGGCTCATCCTTGTATATAGTTCTAATACACAGTCATCTCATTAATCTAGCTTTTCTTGTTTTAATTAAGACATCCTCCCTAACTTTGCTTTAATGGCAGCATGGTATCACCAGTTTGTTCCCCCCCCATCCCATTCACACAAATTAATCAATGATTGATAGTTCTTCATAGCTTATAGATTGGCTATGTATGAGTAAATATACTTTGATTGGTTATTCATTGATTACAATATTCCATTAGACAATTTGCTAAGAGGAATGGACCAGAATTGAAACACAATTCTGCAATAAGCATAGACACGGACATGTCTGGAACTGCCAACAACAGCTTCTAATAAAAAATAAAAATAAAAATATTGCTCATTTGCCGTGTCTGAATCAAATTTCCCCATCAATCTTGTTTATTAAGCATATCTTTATTCATAGTTTTTTTTGTTCAGTCTAAAGTCAACAACAGCATGTGCAAATTTGAAGTGCATATGCACTGGAAGTATATTAAATAACCATAACAAAAATGACATATTTCTTCTCATTGTATAAAGAGCCTGTAGCTCCTGCCCAATGCAAAAGGCACACATTACTTTAAAACAATTTCCAAGAATAGAAGAGCACCATGAGGAATTCATGCACCTCATACAACTGCTGTGTTTTACAAATGTCCTAAAAAACACCCAAAAGGCTGGAGAATGAAAAGAAGCCATGGGAGGGGAGGATAATTAAAACATAAATGAGTGGTAGAACAGCTGCAGCTTATAAAGCTGTGGTTAATTGCTTTTCAGGGTTGTGGCAGACTGAGCTGTGCAATGGCTGACGGCCTGAAAGAAAAAGTGGAAGGTGACAGCACAAAACACTATTCAGAACCGTCTGATATTTTTACAAGGATAAGCAATTTAGCTTTGTCAATCTGACAAACTGTAAAGTCATGTTTGTTCATACAATCAACTTTTGTCTGGGAGTAGTAAAGGAAAAAAGTTTATTTGGACTGATCATCTTTATGACATGATTCCATCCATAGTGTACGATGACTCACTGAATGATTTGACAAGGATGGAAATGATCTACATCATACACTTAGTGTCCAGCTGCTCATTCACACAGTTATCTAATCAGCCAGTCATGTGGCAGCAGCGCAATGCATACAATCATGCAGATACACGTCCAAGCAAGAAAAGTGGTCTCAGTGATTTTGCATGGTTGTTGGTGTCAGATTGGATAGTTTATGTATTTCAGAAACTACTGATCTACTTGAAATTTTTGAGACTGCATACATCAGTCTCAAGGGTTTACACTGAATGGTGCAATAAAACATCCAGCCAGAGGCAGTTCTGCAGGCAGAGACACAGAAACCCTGCAGCTTAACTTGAATAATCACTCTTTACAACTGTGGTGAGCAGAAAAGCATACCAGAACACACAATAAGGCAGACGGAAGACCATGTCAGACATTAAAAGACAACATCAGAAATTTGAAGACCACACCACACAGAGGAAGAGACAGTAGAAGACCACATCAGACAGTAGATGTCAACATCAGACAGTGGAAGACCACATTAGACAGAGAAAGACTACATCAGACAAAGGAAGACCACATCAGACAGTAGAAGACCACATTAGACAGAAAAAGACCACATCAGACAGTGGAAGACCACATCAGACAGAGGAAGACCACATCACACAGAGGAACCCCACATCAGACAGAGGAAGACCACATCAGACAGAGGAAGACCACATCAGACAGTGGAAGACCACATCAGACAGAGGAAGACCACATCAGAGAGTAGAAGACTACATCAGACAGAGGAAGACTACATCAGACAGAGGAAGACTACATCAGACAGAGATAGACCACATCAGACAGAGGAAGACCACATCAGACAGTAGAAGACCACATCAGACAGTAGAAGACTACATCAGACAGAGGAAGACCACATCAGACAGAGGAAGACCACATCAGACAGAGGAAGACCACATCAGACAGAGGAAGACCACATCAGATAGTAGAGGACAACATCAGACAGTGTAAGACCACATCAGACAGAGGAAGACCACATCAGACAGAGGAAGATCACATCAAATAGTAGAGGTCAACATCAGACAGTGTAAGACCACATCAGACAGTCTAACCATACCAGACAGTAAAAGACCACATCAGACAGAGGAAGTCCACATCAGACAGTAGAAGGCCACATCAGACAGAGAAGTCCACATCAGACAGTAGAATGGCCACATCAGCCAGAGGAAGACTACATAAGACAGTAAAGGACAACATCAGACAGAGAAAGACCACATCAGCCAGAGGAAGACCACATCAGACAGTAGAAGACCACATCAGACAGTAGAAGACCACATCAGACAGTAGAAGACCACATCAGACAGTAGAAGACCACATCAGACAGAGGAAGACTACATCAACCAGAGGAAGACTACATAAAGACAGTTAAAGGACAACATCAGACAGAGAAGGACAACATCAGACAGAGAAAGACCACATCAGCCAGAGGAAGACCACATCAGACAGTAGAAGACCACATCAGACAGTAGAAGACCACATCAGACAGAGAAAGACCACATCAGACCGTAGAAGACCACATCAGCCAGAGAAAGACCACATCAGACAGAGGAAGACCACATCAGACAGAGAAAGACCACATCAGACAGAGAAAGACCACATCAGACAGAGAAAGACCACATCAGACCGTAGAAAGACCACATCAGCCAGAGAAAGACCACATCAGACAGAGGAAGACCACATCAGACAGAGAAAGACCACATCAGAACGTAGAAGACCACATCAGACAGAGAAAGACCACATCAGACAGAGAAAGACCACATCAGACAGAGAAAGACCACATCAGACCGTAGAAGACCACATCAGCCAGAGAAAGACCACATCAGACAGAGAAAGACCACATCAGACAGTGGAAGACCACATCAGACAGAGGAAGACCACATCACACAGAGGAACCCCACATCAGACAGAGGAAGACCACATCAGACAGAGGAAGACCACATCAGACAGTGGAAGACCACATCAGACAGAGGAAGACCACATCAGAGAGTAGAAGACTACATCAGACAGAGGAAGACTACATCAGACAGAGGAAGACTACATCAGACAGAGATAGACCACATCAGACAGAGGAAGACCACATCAGACAGTAGAAGACCACATCAGACAGTAGAAGACTACATCAGACAGAGGAAGACCACATCAGACAGAGGAAGACCACATCAGACAGAGGAAGACCACATCAGACAGAGGAAGACCACATCAGATAGTAGAAGGACAACATCAGACAGTGTAAGACCACATCAGACAGAGGAAGACCACATCAGACAGAGGAAGATCACATCAAATAGTAGAGGTCAACATCAGACAGTGTAAGACCACATCAGACAGTCTAAAACCATACCAGACAGTAAAAGACCACATCAGACAGAGGAAGTCCACATCAGACAGTAGAAGGCCACATCAGACAGAGGAAGTCCACATCAGACAGTAGAAGGCCACATCAGCCAGAGGAAGACTACATAAGACAGTAAAGGACAACATCAGACAGAGAAAGACCACATCAGCCAGAGGAAGACCACATCAGACAGTAGAAGACCACATCAGACAGTAGAAGACCACATCAGACAGTAGAAGACCACATCAGACAGTAGAAGACCACATCAGACAGAGGAAGACTACATCAACCAGAGGAAGACTACATAAGACAGTAAAGGACAACATCAGACAGAGAAGGACAACATCAGACAGAGAAAGACCACATCAGCCAGAGGAAGACCACATCAGACAGTAGAAGACCACATCAGACAGTAGAAGACCACATCAGACAGAGAAAGACCACATCAGACCGTAGAAGACCACATCAGCCAGAGAAAGACCACATCAGACAGAGGAAGACCACATCAGACAGAGAAAGACCACATCAGACAGAGAAAGACCACATCAGACAGAGAAAGACCACATCAGACCGTAGAAGACCACATCAGCCAGAGAAAGACCACATCAGACAGAGGAAGACCACATCAGACAGAGAAAGACCACATCAGAACGTAGAAGACCACATCAGACAGAGAAAGACCACATCAGACAGAGAAAGACCACATCAGACAGAGAAAGACCACATCAGACCGTAGAAGACCACATCAGCCAGAGAAAGACCACATCAGACAGAGAAAGACCACATCAGACAGAGGAAGACCACATCAGACAGAGGAAGACCACATCAGATAGTAGAAGACCACATCAGACAGTAGAAGACCACATCAGACAGTAGAGGACAACATCAGACAGTAGAGGACAACATCAGACAGTAGATGTCTACATCAGACAGTAAAAGAGCTCATCAGCTTCCACTCCTTGTAGCAAAGAACAGGAATCTGAGGCTGCAGTAGGTACAGGCTTAGTGAAACGGGACAGTTCCCCATTGTGATGTTTGCTGGACCTGTACATGTAGGACTGTTTGCATTGCACTGATTGGCTGAATTGGATAATTGGATAATTAATTGGATAGATGCAGGGATAAGCAGGCTACAGGAAAAGTTACTAAAGTGGTTGTATGAGTATATATATACACACACATATTTCACCAATTCAGGCTACACACTCTTTCATGTCATAGAGCTGACATATGGAAGATGGGAGCATAATTGTTCTTGGCTCCATTACAGCAGTTCTTACAGTTACTGCTCCCCAAATGCCAATCATTACCATCAAGAAGAAAACAAACAAGCTGCTCCGAGTTCAGTTTAGCAGGTCACATTCCACTGGCGCTATTGATTCACATGGCTTAAAAGCAAATGAGGGTAAGAAGCACTTACAAACTCACTCAAGTGGTGCAGTTATATGGTCACGCTAACTGCCTGCTTATGCTTAGCATGTCAGGAATGACCGATAGGGTCAAGAAAAAAAATGCATTGTTCAGATCAATTTGTTTTCCAGATCACTTTGGCTGAGATAAATCATGAGATAAGTGCGAACAGCAAATCCACTGGGGCTTCAGCAGGCAAAGCAATAAAGCATGGCCATGTTCATGGGGTAGAGCCAAGAATTTACCTCATGCTTCAATCAAGAACTGAAATCAGGCAGGTTTTAAAACTTCACCAGGATGCAAGACACAGACTGCTTTATCTGTGAGTACAGACTTGCCTGTGTTTATACTGAAAATGTACTGCCATTTGAGTGGGTGGTTTTGCATACATGCTATAGCTAGTCACACAGATCGTTCATTCATTTTCATGAACTGCTTTATCATGGAGTCTTGGTGGCTCTGAAGCCTATGCCGAGAATACTATGTGCAAGGTGGGAATACACCTTAGATTAGACACCAGTCCACTACAGAGCACCATGCACACACTTGTTCACACCTAGGGGCAATTTTGAGCCATCAAACCACCTACATGCATGCTTTTAGGAGCTGGTAGAAAAGCAGAGAACACAGAATCCACACATCCATGGTGAGAGCTTAGGGAGCTCATGCAACAGCTACATAAACTCAGGATCAAACCAAGGACCCTGAAACCTTGAGGACATTAACCACACTACCTACTGCACCACCGTTATGTTCTGTAGTTTGAGTGGCTTTATCACACTTGTTTCAGGAACCCAATTCAGGAACACCCACTAGTGAAAATGGTAAAAAACTTAAACCTTAAACTTAAATCAGAAACCAAACAATAAAATTATTTGTAAAATCATGTTCTAACAAGCAACAATAAAATACAGCTGATGTGTAGATCCAACAGATATAGCTTATTTACAGATAAGTTTATTTAGTAAAATTTAACATTTTAAAATCTATTTTGAAACATGTCATTAATGAGTAGAGAGCTTACATTTTAGGACAGCAAGACTCTGAACAAAGGTAAGATATAGTGTATTTAAAATGCAATATAGTGTGTGTGAGCGTGTGTGTTCATCACAATGTCATGCCCCATTCATGCTCTGCTGTGCCGTTTCCGAACTAGACTCGACTCGACCCCACTGAGGCTGCATCGTTTAGTCTCTTCGCTGTCACTTCTTTCTAAGCTTCACTGTTTCTAACACAGACTGTAATAGATTGCCATCGAATCTCTTTTTTTTGCCAGCCTGCTCTAAGGCTGAAATCCCTCTGGCCTCTCCTCTTGCCTTTTTCACACCCTACCGTTGCCAATGTCATAGCCATTCAAGCAAGAAGCACAGTTTACAGAGTCAGAGGATGTAGACGAGTGTACTTGGCTGGCTTGCTTTCTGTTCAGACACAGGAGCTTCAACAGGCAGATGCTATACTGAAATGATCAACAGAACAAATGAAAAGTATGGGTGAAGACATTTCTACACACTAAGTGAATAACTGAATCCAGGAGAAGAGTAAGTGAAAGACTATGTGAAGGTTTTAGAATTGGATTTGAACCAGTAAAAAGTCAGACCGCTGTTGAATTTGAAGTCCATTCAGATCTTAATTTCCAGCAGACACAATCAGCAATACGGCCCGGATCCAAACTCCATGGGATTTGTGGCAAAATGCTATCAGCTTGGAAGTAATGTTTTAAATGCAAGATATTAAAGAAAAAAGCAGTGGACCAAGAACTGATCCCTGATGAACCCCATGTAACATGATATTGTATCTGTCCGATAAGAAGTGACCCAGTTCACAGTGTAGTGCGGATGGAGCCAGTCCTCAGAGACTTTATAAAAGAATAGAGCGGCATTCAAAATCAAAGGCTGTAAGAAGAGAAGCAAATCATTCTAGGATTGGCTCAGAGCTATAGAGCCACCTGTGGGGTTAGGGATTGGATTCCTGCCTCTGCACTGTGTATGTGGAATTTGCATGTTCTCTCCGTGATTTTTAGGGTTTCTTCAGAGTACTCTGGGTATTTCCTTCTCAAGTCCAAAGACGTATTGTAAGCTGATAGCATTTCTAAATTTGTCCATGGTGTGTGTCTGTGATCATGCCCTGCAACCGGTTGGCACCCGTCCAGGGCGTCCGCCAACTTGTGCTCTATAAGTCCCCTGGGAATCCAGGCTCCCCATAAGTGATAGAATAAGTGGTAAAGAAAATGGATGGATGCACTGATATATTTTTATACACTATATGTATCATGGTATGGTCGTTTGCTTAAACAGACTGCTGATAAAACAGCAGTGTTGAATAATTTATAAAATTGTAATGGCCAGAAAAAGGGAGAAAATCCCACGATTTCGTTTGGTGTATTTAAAAATACAAACATCACAATAAAGCTTACAAGAGATGCCTTTGCAGTGTTAATTTCATTAAAGAACACGATGACGAAAAATATTCGTTAACAACCATTATTTCTGTGACTAAGACGAGACGAAGACGAAACTAATATCTTATGATAAAAGCTATGACGAAATTTAAGACGTTTCGTTGTTAGCGAGACGAGACTGGACTACAATGTTTTTTATAGGAGTATTGGACATAAATCATGTAAGAGAAAAGGGAAAATAAATGATCTCTTTGTATCGGCTAACTGTCTTTAAAAATGTGTGTCCCTGTCATTGGACTGGATAAGGGGCATTTCCATCTAGCGTTAGCGGGTAGGCTAAATAATCTCCAACTGGCCTGCCGAGCTGCAGTGGCTTCAGCACCTGAAGCTTTAGGAAGAAAACAATGAACTGATATATGGAAGCATTTCTGTTATAATTCCTCTGAAAAAAGAAAAAAAAAACATTGTTCAATGTCACAGAAAACGGAGAGAAGCCTGTGGCTATAAAATAGGCGGAAAGGATACCACGAATCACCCTGCTATTTATGCAGCTTCTGTCACGGAATGTCAACTATTTAGTCTTATTTAAGTACTTTTTCTTAACGTTAGGTCAGCGTTACTGGGTGTGTCCACAGGGAAATTCGCTAGCAAGTTTTATGTTTTTACGTTTTAGCTTTCTGTTAACTAACGTCAGTTAGCTAGCCTTACTGCATAGTTCTGAGCCAGACTTTCATAAATGTACAATGCTTCATTATATTTTGTGCAACAGTTCGGCTTTTCTGCGGCATTTAGTTCTGTTTCTAATGAATATTCTATTTACATTCTGTCTTCTATTTACATTCTGGAGAAGTTGAGACTCCCATAGTTGACAGATTTCATAAAAAATTTTATTTTGCCTCCAAATGTACACCCTTAATGGTTATTATACAGTAAATACTGTTGGAAGACAATGGTATGTTAGTAGTATATGTTCAGCTGCTTTTGTACATCTGTTTCAGAAAAGTTTCAGAAAATAAATGCTGTTTTTCCATAACAGCTAAAGAAAACATTTTTGGTTTTTACTTGACACTTGAACTATAGACCACTTTTACCTATCCTTAATGTATGACCCTCCCTTATAAATGAGCAAGGGCAGCACAGCAGGCTGATATCCAACTAGGAAAAAAGGATATGTGGAGCTGCACAAGTGTTAAGAGTGCAGTGTCAATATAGCTTGTTATCTTGATTCAAATCTCTCATAAGCTTAATTGGTCTAAAGAGATAAAAATTATAATGACTATTTTTGTCTAAATGCTACATAGAAAATTAACAAAATTAAAGCTTTTAACTGCAGATTGACTAAAACTAATGACTAAAACTTGACAAAAATGCAATAACTTTCCGTCGACTAAAACTAGACTAGAAGTTGCTTTCGGCTGCTCCCTGTTCGGGGTCGCCACAACCACTTGGCAAATGTTTTACGCCGGATGCCCTTCCTGACGCAACCCTCCCATTTTTCCGGGCATGGGACCGTCACTGCCCCAGTGGCTGGGAATCGAACCCGGGCCTTCCGCATGATAGGCGAGAAATCTACCACTGAGCCACCTGTTTACCCCTGACTAAAACTAGACTAAAACTATAAAAAGACAAAAATGATAAAATGTGACTAAGATTAATAACCATTTTCATCTGAAGATAAAGACTAAGATTAAGTCAAAAATGGCTGTCAAAATTAACACTGTGCCTTTGCAAGACTGTGTAATCAGAACCTGAACTTCAGATTCACTTAATTCCAACTCCAAGGACAGCCAACAGAACAGGATGAGAAAAGGCATCTCTCCTGTATATGTCTTGTATCCATTTAAATTTGAGATAACTCCCACTTCTCAAAGTGGTCGAAGAGACATAGCAAAGGTCTCAGTTTGGCTTCTGAGGGGGTCAGAGCATTGTGGGTAATGCATCAATATTATAATGTATGAGAGACAACCAGGGTACAGCAAGGGGAGCCATCAAGAATGCATTATGCTGTCGGAAGGCCATTAAAGAAGCAATTACAGAGCAAATGGAGTCTGTCAGCAATCTCCATTCTAGCTCAGCAAATGAGCAAAGACCCGCAATTAGACATCTAGCCGTGCTGCCTGTCGCTGCACGCTGACGAGAGCCGAGCTGAGAGAACACAGAGAGCTGAGCATCAGGATGCAGCTGGCATGCATTGGGGACGCCTCGCATTATCAGCTTCCAAACAGCTCCTGACTACTTACCTATTTAATACGATCAGTCCGATCATCACCAGTTACATTTAGTAGAGTTACAGAAGAAAGGGCGTAACCTACAAGACATAATTTAGAGTTGAGGGATTTCTTCCCCGTCTTGTTTTGCAGGGGCTTATCTGTAAGAAGCTGTGATTCTCACACTAGTCAAACATCCAATCAGCCCCAACAGGTATTGATATATGCATTTTAAATGAAGTTAGCTTTACACATACTCCCCTTCCATCCCTTTTACCACTGTACCTTCCGATTGCAGCCCAATCTCTTGGAAAAAACACCATGCATTTTTCATGGCAAGTGGCAGAGAACAAAAAAAAAATCAAATCATTAATCTTATTGACTGGAGTCATGGGATAGACACTGACCAACATGGATAAGAAATCTCGCAGAACTCCTTAAGGTCCCCGTCAATGTGATCTACAACTTACCCAAGTTGATTTTTATCTACTCAACTTCTACCTGGTTTTCTTCGCAGAAGAAGAATGTACGACTCACAGAGGTTCAGGAAAGCAATCTGAGGTGGCGGTGAACATGATCCGTGAATAGAGAGGACTTCCGTGTTTTATTAACTGAGACTTGTCCATTCTATGTGAGTCACATCCAGTCTAGCATGAAGCACGAGTCTAGCACGAAGTTTCTAGTGATTTTTTTTTTTTTTTTTACAGTGTTTATGTTCAAGATACTAAACATTTAGAGACAATCATTTTCTCCATCCTTTTGGATCTGCAAGAAATGGGAATACATCTTGTAATTAGATGCCACCACACACACACACACATCCAAACACACTCATTCACACCTAGGGGCAATTTAGTGGCACCAATTCAGTGGCAGGAAATAGGAAGAAACACACGTGGACAGAGTAAGAACATGACAAACTAAAAAATAAATTTCTGAACATATTGGTGCATAAAACTAGAGGTGTATAACCTAAAAGTTTTACTAGGTTTAGTGAAAACAATACCTAATATTTTCTTAAAGTAGTAAGTAGAAGCTCAGTGGGACAGGTGTTGTATTACTGATCAAAGTTCAAATCCCAGGACTACCGCGATGCCACTGCTGGGTCCTGCTCAGTAAAATGTAACAGCATCTGCTTAATGTCATTAACGTAATGCAATGTTAACAGAGGATACTGGAAACTCCTTCAGCCTACTAACCAAATGCAAGATTGCACACTGAAAGTGAGAAGCCAATAATCCTTTCACACTGCAAACACAAAGACTAAAAGTTAATTTCGCTAGGATAAATGAAATAAACCCCGGCAATAAAACGAGTGACTGACGCTGGGGGTGGTAATGGGACAGATTGGAGGTGCTGAAGGATGATTTACATCAGATACTCACAAATTTGTGTGTTGATTGTGCATGAGAATGGCTTTGTAAGCAAAGTTATTTCCCCCATTCACATCACAGAGAGAACCATTTTATCAACAATCTACACTGAACAAGGGGAATTTACTGTTTGTAAATAGCTTTTTATATCCCATGCAGCCATATTCGTATATTAAAAGGGAGGTATGTAGGTATGTAGATATAGCATATAGTGGTTATGGTAATCCAAACAGGATCTAAAAAAACACACACACACACACACACACACACACACACAGAGACAGCTGTACACTGTATATAATAGTGGCTTTGCAGACAATGCAGAAAGCAGAGCAAATTAAGATTTGACTACTTCCCTGATCACTTGTATATACAAATTACGCAATTATCCCCTTTTTCAAAAGGGAGTCTCTCAGAGTTCCAGTAAAATAGCACACTCTGGTCTCGGAAACAATATGCTACCATTACCAGCACTTTTGATCCAATGTTTTAATCCAGTACAGCCTTTAATGAGAGCTGCTAATGGTGGGGAATTCTAGCCCTTGTAATCTGAAATTCTCTCTTTTCCAAATGACTTCTCTTGAAAATAAGCGTGTGCATAATGGAAAGCCCAACCCGAACCCACAGGTTTTAAAATGAGGTAAATTCTAAGGCTCTTAAGAGCAATTACCACAGCAAGCTAATGACTCTTTACACTGGGAGATGGTGAATGGTGTGTACTGTGTTTAAGCCCGAGTGAATGTACGCTCTTTCACTGCTCTTTTACGAGGCTTTAGCACTGAATTGTACTAGGTTTGGAGTAGAGGAAGTATGAATGGTGGCAGTGTGTGACTGGAGATGGGCTGTGCAGGAGGAGTAGAGAGAGAGAGAGAGAGAGAGAGAGAGAGAGAGACAGAGAGAGAGACAGAGAGCGAGAGAGAAAGAGAGGCAGAATGAAAAGGGGGGGCTTATCAGTAATTCTCAATTCCACTTTGGAGCCAATACACTGCATATTTCTGTGTGGCTCTAACACACATGATTCAATTCATCAGGTTAATTGCATTTCTTACGTGTGGTAAACTGAGGAAAAATAAGCATCTGCAGCGCTCTGCATTCGCATGCAAGACAGCTTAGACTGCAAACTCAGCTAATTTCATCAGATCTGGTCCATGCAGAAAATCTGAGGCTCTCTTAGAAATGAGAAATATTTACTAACTCTGTTTCGCTTGGGTGGGTTCGGGCCATGTATGAAGAGAGTGCGCATTATCGAGAGAAATGCCTGAGGCACACACTTACACACACACTCACCTCTCATCAATGACCTTGCTGTTCCACGTCCAGCGAATGACGGGGAGTGGGACGCCCTTCACCACACATGGCAGTAGCACCGTCCCTCCTACGGGCTTGGACACAGCAGACGGGCCCATTAGGACTTCCATTCTCTCATCGACAGCAGAGACTGAGACAGAACACAAGAAAAACAAGCTTTAATACTCCAGTCTTCAAATGCTTTGTAGTGAATATCTTTATAATACTGCTTTCCTCTTCCACAATGCTTTCTGTTTAGATAGGAAATATGGTTTCAGTGAGATACTGAAATATCTCAGCTGAAATACTCTCTTTCAATGAAATTTGGACTTGAAGCACTACTTGGAGTGAGTATTGCAACAGGGACGTATATAGGAACTAGGATTCATGTAAACTATTCGACTCATGCGTTCACAACTTCGGATGCTACCGAGGCCGGAGTTGACCTCGGTGATTAAACTCTCGGGTCATCGTTAAACCTTGAAAAACCTCCCAGAATTTGCTATAGATAGATTTATTAAAAGCAAGTCTTGTCATCAATTTAGAATTAGAGCTGTGATGCTGGACATGAGCTTCCATGCCAAAAATAAACCAGGTCATTATAAAGTAGCGTAAAATGACACACATTATTAGTTTGCTCATTTATTTACAATCTAGCCTAAAAGATTGATCACAATTTTAACATGTAATTTATAGCTTAGCGGTTAAGGTGTTGGACTACTGATTAGAAGGTTGTGAGTTCAAATCTCAGGTCCACCACACTGCCACTGCTGGGCCCTTGAGCTAGGCCCTTAACCATCGATTGCTCTAACTAAAAATGTTCGTCATTCTGGATAAGGGTGTCTGCCAAATGCCAGAGATGTAAACGCTTAATATTCTGTATTGTTACCTGGTAAAAGCTCTAGCTGAGCATCTTGGCTGGTCTTGGCTGGTCCCAGTCCCTCTATGATGCATCGATACGCACCGGCATCGGCCTCTGAAGCGTTGCTGATCACCAGAGCAGAGTTGGGCAGCTTTATCAGCCGCATGTCCGTCTCTACGGTCTGACCGTTCCTCTGCCAGTGCGTGAAGGGAGCGAGATCCGCACTCACCTCACAGATTAGCACCTCGTTACCCCCAGGATGTACAGACACACTCTCCGGTTGGCTGGAGAAATACGGCAGACCTGCAGTGCAAAAAAACAAAAAACAAAAAAAAAAAAAAAAATAAACACCCCTCTTAGTTTAGAGTATAATTACTTTTAGGAGCCATTGCTCTGTCAACCAGAGCTAACAAAAGTAATGTGCATTCATTTTCTTCAAAATGTCCGTAACCAAAAGGACAAAAGCAAACCAAAGAAAGCTTTGTTGCTGATGAACAAATACCCACAAATTTCATTAAATTTAGTCTAAGAATAACAATATCACAAACAGTTTAACTGACTGGATAATTTGCTTAAAAGATCAGCATCAACAGGAAAGCTTCTGCCAGCCACATTAGTCTGCTCTTAAAATACGCTTCAAACACGATGGAATCTATTAAAGAAAAACTATTTTTGTGATCTGGACCCTGATTAATTCCAAAATCTAATTGGTTCATCTGCTGTATAAAATCATAACTGCATATTGTCACACTGCATAACGTCGTGAAACCCTGTTTCACTGCTGCCTACTAACATGGCTGCCACGGACCCCAACTCCTGCTGTACACCCAGGTCACTGTCACCATCGTTCTGATTGTTTTCACCCATCCTTAACTGTGTATATTTGTCCTAGCACCCTTTATAAGCAACTCTGTTTCAGTTCACTCTTTGTGAAGTACATGGTCTGTTCTTGTACATTTGTGACTTTACTTATCCTCTCT
This sequence comes from Hemibagrus guttatus, assembly GCA_033459395.1. Lineage (NCBI taxonomy): Eukaryota > Metazoa > Chordata > Actinopteri > Siluriformes > Bagridae > Hemibagrus > Hemibagrus guttatus. Next base: position 6,585,889 of record JAUCMX010000013.1, on the reverse strand, counting down.
ATCGCTATTTGAATTACCCAGAGTTTTGACTTTTTCCCTTCCATTTTCTCGACTCTGACCTTGTCTAGCCTATGATGTATTGTCCTACCTGTTTGACTTGTGCCTCTTAGACCGTGCTTTTCATCTGACGTTTTTGGATTGTTCCCCAATCCCGTTTTGATCAGTTTCTAATAACTTCCTATTTTTGTGACGTTTTTGTTAATAACCCTCCTGCACTTGCATCCATCCTCCAGGCTTCTGCCTCGTGATACATATAAATCCTACACACATTCGATCACTCATTCTCGCTGTAACGGGAATCTCAGACTGATGGATGGACAGCCTCAAATATTCTACCACTCGTTTATCGGCTGTGTTTTACCCTCGAAGACTCAAGCAAAAGTCGCTGGAAGGAAAATGACCAAAAAAAAATAAATAAATACTCACATTGCTACAATCAGAGTTTCAACATAAAAATTATACATAATATTTCTCTAAATTTTGCCACTGGTTTTAATGTTAATGATCATGCTCTCTTGTAAGCAAGGTGGGCAATATGGAGGAACTTTCATTTCATGACAGACTTTTTCATTAAAAACTATACAGTAATACGATCGAGAGCTCAACAAGTGGCAAGATACAGTCATCAATATCCCTTTATTTTCTTTATATAGAATTCAACATTCGGGACAAACAGAACTCATCCTCCAGACGACTTCTAGATAATCGAATTATCGGTGTAGTCATTCGGACGATGCGTGTGACAACCTCAGAAATCTGAATCCTGATCTGATTTAGCACAGATTTATTAAATTTCGAGAAGAGTGTAGATTGTAAGAAAATAAGAAAAGAGACATAAACTGAAAGTGCGAATTGTACATGGCAGTGAACACACTGCTTTTCTTTGTTCTTATAATAATGACACATGAGTGGAAGCCACTCTGTAGAAGTGTGGCAAAATAAAATACAAATAAAAGCCCAGGAGTGCACTTTCGGGAGGTGAGGGTTTATAATGGACTATTTATATGACTCTAGTAGCACTTTACTCTTTAATAGCGCCGCTTATTGTGTCACTCTACAGACGTTTAAATGTAAGGCCTGTGGGAGCCGAAGTGATGTCCTAATCTTTTTACTGGCTGTTTGCTTTTGTCTGCTGGTTTGGAGGTTAGTCCAAATGACAGACAGAAGGTGTGTGGGTGTGAATCTGCATGTGAGGTTTGTAAATCTGGCTCACAACAAATGAGATGCTGCCAGGTCTTTTGTGCACAGGATGAAGCAACAGAAGTGTCCACAACAGGAGAAACGTGTCACTCCTGCCACTGCTACTGGATACATATATGTGTCCTCGGTCACGAAACTACTACAGACCACGCTCGGCTTAAACACACAGCGACACGAGAAGTCTTTGCTGAAGTGGAACAACAGCATAAACATCTCATCTCATCAGGCAAAGCGTGCAAATCAACAAGCTCGAAATACGCAGATGGTAAACATGGTTTATAGGAAAGTCGAAAGATCGGGAAAACACAACACAGAGAATCTGTTGAAGATGGCAGAAGAACAGTGAAGTTTCAACAGTGTGAGGAAAAAACAAACATCTGGCTGCACTGTGGTGACGCATCAAATACTGCACTGTGGGTCTTCTGGTCTCCATAAAGAGAATATTTATTCATTCTTTGGATTCCAGGGGGCACATAAATGGACACACACACACACTCAAGTCCCCAAAGCCCCTGTGCTGCTACCGTAGTTCTGACTGTTGGTCTCAGGGAAAGACAAAACCTCAGTGTGTGTATGAGCATGCACATATCCACATGCACGCACACACACACACACACACACACACACACACACAAGGGGAGATAATTAAAGACAGCCGTGGGCTACTGATTGCCTAGGGGAAAGGCTTTCGGCTCTTAACAACTGCACACAAGAATAAACACGCACTCGCACGTTTGTTTCATCACTGGCCTCCATATTTCATGGTGAAAACTGAAGAGAAAATGAAGAGCCCGTATCTGAAGGACACTCATCCTTACCTTCTTACATATTCAACTCTGTGTTAAATAATTAAGCGATTATCGGGGGAAAAAATGGCGTGTCTTTGTATGCATGATTCTGTTATTGGCTCTATTTCTTTATACAACAAATGTAGAAAACATGCCTGCTGCCCACTTTAGTTCAAGAGCGCTACAAATCAATTTGGTTAGTTTCGAGCTCAAAACAGGGAGCTGAATCAGCAAGAACTCGAGTGGGACTGCAGAGTGAACAGTTACGTGTTACAGCAAAAAGGATTTCAACCAATAACTGATGGAACCCAGTTCATTTCTCCATATCGCCTTCTTGATTTAAAAGCCCTCCATCATGGTTTATTTACTATACTCTACAACTTCATACTGTTTAAATCTGCAGTATGTGGTTTCAGACAAAGCAGAACAGTAGCCCAGAGTTTTAGTTAGTGAGTTTTTGCTATTGCCACAGAACTGCACAAGTAATAATATTATTAAACTTCCCCCAAAGGCTTGTTTGTTTCATTAAATTTGTAATCAATAATATTGATTTTTGACACACCTCCAGGGTTGGGTGTTCGATTCCCGCCTCCGCCGTGTGTGTGAAGTTTGCATGTTCTCCCTGTGCCTTGGGGGTTTCCTCCCCCAGTCCAAAGGCATGCATTGTAGGTTGATTGGCATCTCTAAATTGTGTGTGTGTGTGCCCTGCGATGGGTTGGCACTCTGTCCAGGGTGTATCATGCCTTGATGCCCAATGACGCCTGAGATAGGCACAGGCTCCATGTAACCTGAGAATAGTTCGGATAAGCGGTAGACAATGAATGATTGAATGAATATTTATAAGTTTAAAAATCATGATCATGGAACAGTCCATATTGTGCAAGCCAAGTTTGGGCTAATATATTCTTCCTCCTAGACAGCACTGCAACACTTTGTACAGAGAAATCTGCCCTCTTCCGTATACATGAGCTCACAAGTGGCCACAGCTGGTTAGTTACAGATGTTCCTTTTGGCTAATTATAAAAATCAAATATCCATAACTATGAACTAGGACTTGAAAAATGTTCCAGTTGTTACATGTTCCAGTCGTTAGTGCAAGTTTACCTGTTTGCTAGATGTAATATGTAGAAATAATGAATACAAATATTATAGCATAGCAAAAGCCTTATTGGAAGTCAGCTCAATATTTCACACCAGCATCTGCTTAAATGTTAACGTTGTGGATGTTCGACCTGCCACAGGGCTTATTGAAAATCTTTGGCTTAAACAAACTTCATGTAATCACTGTAGTAATCTGTGTTCATAATAATCTGACATTAAGTACAAGTAACTGCATTATATTTACTAAAGCAGCTTATGGAACAGCTTATGGGTGTTATGGAAATGTACTGTGGTATGGAAATGAGCGGTGGTAGTTCAAGTGGTTAACGCTCTGGGTCATTGACCAGAAGATCGGGGTTCAAACCCCAGCACCTCCAAGCTGCCACTGCTGGGCCCTTGAACAAGGCCCCCAACCCACCCTGCTCCAGGGGCGCTGTATCATGGCTGACCCTGTGCTCTAACTCCAACCCCCTAGGATGGGATATGTGAAGAAAGAATTTCACTGTGCAGTTATGTATATGTGACGAATAAAGGCAGCTTAACTTAATTACCCCCACACACAAGATTTACATCTACCATCTGCTCCCCTGACAGTAAAACATTGTTTTAGAAGTTTTACTGAACAGTTCTGCTCTCCGCATCAGCACACACTGCTTTTCCTTTCCATATTTTCCTCACAGACTTGTGGGGGAAATGTTAGGGGTTGAGCTCAAACAGCAAAAAAAAAAATAACAACAACAACAACAATAATAATTCACATCTCATTTAGCGCCATTAGAGCAAGGGTGTCCAAACTTATCCAGAAAGTCCAACTGTGGAGGTTTTTAATTCCATCGAAGCAGGAGCCGTACCTGATTCCACCAGTTTAAATCAGTTCATCTTGGCTTTAAGTAGATTCAGGTGTGGCTTCTGCTTGGATGGAATGAAAACCAGCAGCCACACCATCATCCCACTCCGGATAAGACCGGACACGCCCGCATTAGAGACCTATTTGTCAGAAATCTTACCTAATACTCTTTCAAAGAATCTTTACTTTTGTCTTTAGAAGAAGCCTTAATGTGCAGTGGTGTCCAATCTTATCCAAAAAGGGCCAGTGCGGGTGCAGGTTTTTATTACTTTATTTATGACCAAGAAGAGATACCTCGTAGTATCTTGCCAGCCAAGATCAACAGATTACGCAAGTAGAATCAGATGTGGCTCCTGCTTGATGGGAATGAAAACTTGCAGCCACACCGGCACTTGGAGAATAAGATTGGACAACATTGCGTTACAGCTACCATGAAGAACTCTGTATCAGCTAGGTTTCCAGGTTTTTGCAAACTAAGACCCCTTAATTATCTAAAAAAACTGCAGAAGCATATTTGCAGAACCTATTTTCTAATAGTGTGATGCAGAAAATGTAGAGAAATCAAACACTGTAAGTGTGATTGGTGTCATCTCCTCTTTTGTGCTGATTTGCTGAGAATTCAACAGGCTCAATCAGTGCTGATGAGTCTAGTGCCCATGGAAATGCAAGAAAAACTGCACATAGCTTTTGGTCACCAGTGCTAGTTGGCCTGCTGGGCCTTTATACTCCAAACATGTTGTGTAGCTTTTTTCTCTAAGCTTCTGGCTGATATTCCACCTCTGTTTCCACCTCTCTCAGCTTCTCTGTTTCCATCTTCTCTTGGCAAACAGGCAGAAAAGAAGCCCTTCAGACATCCAGCTCTCACACCTCGACCTCAGATGGATGTCTGCAGGTAACCTGACAGTGATATCTGTTGCCACTAGCAAATATTTGCCAGAATATTACCACCCACAGTCATTCATCATCAGGTTTGCTTGGCCCTAATCCTGTAACCAGCCAAGCTGCCCACTGTCAGAGGAACAGTGTCTCTCTGATCCTGGTATCTGGGGTGAGGGGTTTGGGTTGTAACTCAGGCCAAGACCTCACACACTCACGCAACCCCAGCGTGGGGAGAGCAAACAAAGCTTAGTGTGAGAGCACACAGTCACCATTCAGCACTGAGAACGGCAAGTAAACTGTAAGGACCACACAAAAGCACACTGCAGCTCTATAGTAAAGTGAGGATAGGAAAGCTTAGCAATCAAAGCTTACCAATAAAAGATCATGGCTGCTTACACTTGTGAAGTTGGTACTAAAGCGAGTTTATACAGGCTTTATATGTTCCATAGGCTTGGCCCGTCTAGATTTCCCTTACTGTTCTCATATAGATTGCTGATCCTAAAGAGTGGGTTTTATTTCAGTCTTGCAAACAGATCAAGTCAATCCCCATTTATGGCATTAAAGCCAGAAACTCTCAGCACCCCATGACAGGTCCTAACATGAATTTCTAAACATAATAGAGAAGTATTTCCCTCATCTATTTTGCTGTCATTACTGAGAAATCTACAGATACTAAATAATCCATAGATAATAAACAATATCAATGAAGATAATCCATAGATACTAAACAATCATTCAGTGACCCACAATGGAATAAGACATAGACACTAAATAATATTCATTCATTCATTGTCTGCCGCTTATCCGAACTACACTCGGGTCACGGGGAGCCTGTGCCTATCTCAGGCGTCATAGGGCATCAAGGCAGGATACACCCTGGACGGAGTGCCAACCCATCGCAGGGCACACACACACTCTCATTCACTCACACAATCACACACTACGGACAATTTAGAGATGCCAATCAACCTACCATGCATGTCTTTGGACTGGGGGAGGAAACCGAAGCACCCGGAGGAAACCCCCGAGGCACGGGGAGAACATGCAAACTCCACACACACATGGCGGAGGCGGGCACTAAATAATAGGAATGGACTATTTGACAGATATTAAATAATCCATAGATTTTAAAACATATGCATGGAGTAAACCATAGCTACTAAATAATTCAAAAGATTCTAAATAATATCCATGGAGTAATCCATAGATAAATAATAAACACTGAGTAAACTCATTCATTCATTCATTGTCACGGGGAGCCTGTGCCTATCTCAGGCGTCATTGGGCATCAAGGCAGGATACACCCTGGACGGAGTGCCAACCCATCACAGGGCACACACACACACTCTCATTCACTCACGCAATCACACACACACACTACAGACAATTTAGAGATGCCAATCAACCTACAATGCGTGTCTTTGGACCGGGGGAGGAAACCGGAGTACCCGGAGGAAACTCCCGAGGCACGGGGAGAACATGCAAACTCCACACACACATGGCGGAGGCCGGAATCAAACCCCCAACCCTGGAGGTGTGAGGTAAATGTGCTAACCACTAAGCCACCGTGCCCCCCCCACTGAGCAAACTATAGATAAAAAATCATCCATAGATACTAAATAATATCCATTAAGGTGAAGCCATAGATAATAAGCAATAACCATTCAGCACTAAACAATGTCAATGGAGTAACCCATAGATAATATGCATGGATTAATCCATAGATAAATAATATCCATAGATTAATGCACAGATACAAAAAAATGTCCATAAATACTAGATTATTACAACAGATACCATCTAAATATCCAGAGAGTAACCCATAGATACTATATAAGCGAGACATACTAAATTAAATCCATGGAGTAATGATTTTCAACCACTGTGCCATTGTACACAAGTGTGCCGTGAGAGATCATCAGGTGTGCCATGGGAAATTATCCAATTACACTTAATTGGTCCAAAAAAATTATTCTTTAGTTACTGGAAATAATTTGCCATTGTTGCGTGCCTGTGCCTGAGATGTAGTGACTGCCAGAGTAATGAAAATACTCCTCCACATCAGTACAATAATGACCTTGTTAATTCATGACAACGGAATTAATGATGCATGCGACGGGTAGCGGTGAGAGCAATGGATGAATATTTGAAAAGGAAAAGTACAAACTCCGAACTGGGCCCTGGACAAAATTCTAACCCTATGACTGGTGGTGAGCTCGAGGCAATACAGTGAAAAGTTATCTTTCATTGGATTTACTTCTGCTGGGAATTTGAATGCACCGATATTTGACTCCGATATGCTGGGTGTGTGGGGGAAAAGCTATCCAACAGTGCCATGGTCCCAAGCAAGCTTAAACGCCATCTCCAAACAAAACACCCGTCACTTCAAAACATGACACAGACTATTGTGTTCACCAGGTAACAGAAACCCCCCCCCCCCCCCACACACACACAAAGGTGAACAAGAGAGCCCAAGTTTTAGAATGAGTGAGTCTAAACAAATTGAGAAATGAAACTGTCATTATATATACTGTGTTAGTCATCTACAGTTTGTCATTTTGTGAAAAGTTTGGTTGGTGTGTCATTTTTCAATGCAAAAACTATGCTGTGCATCAAATAAGACTGAAAAACACTGGAGTAATCTATATAGGATATATCGTATTTTTTTGGGAAATCTATCGATACTATAGTATTCTGCAGCATAAATGAACTGAGCTTAAGGATGTTAGCCAGTTTCATTATTCTATTATGTTAAGAAGCACAACTGCTTCATATTCTTATACAGCTGACTTCCCCTTACATGGTGATATATAACGGTGTTATTACCAAGACCTTTGCCACAACATGAGAAGATAAGGTCATCTGTAACTGGCAGTCTGCTCACACACCTTTGAAATTTTACCGCATGCTATGAATTCACACTATTACCCCAGTCATTTCAATATACTCCCAGATTAAGCTTTGAATAATGTTCACAGCAGCCATAAGAATGGGGGAAATTGTGATCTCGGTGATTTTGATCACGGTATATTGTTTGTACCAGACGAGCTGGTTTAATATTTCTATAACTGCTGAGATTTTCACACAGAACAGTCTCTAGAGATTACTCCGAACGGTTCAATAACCAAAAAAAACCTCCAGTGAGCAGCAGATGGAAACACCTTGTTGATGCGAGAGGTCAACACAGAATGGCCAGACTGCTGACAGAAAGTCTACAGTAACTCAGACAGCCACTCTAAAATTGTGTTGAGCAGAATCTTGCTTATCTTCTATAAGCATATTTTCCATATTTCCAAAGCAAAATTCATCTCAAACGGTTTCATGAACATGTAACATTAGTGTTACTAGTTAGTAGTGTTTAGAGAGTGTACTCTCACATGCTCGTTGCTGACACGCTATAGCATGTCAGTCTGAGAAACCACGGAATGCCAGAAGCCACAAAATTATTATTATTATTATTTGAGGCTGTGTTTTTGGTTTAGCTGTCTTCTTTTTTCTTTTCTTTTATATTTCCAAATTTGCTTTTGCTTTTGATTTACTGCTGTGACTTAGGCCACACCCAAGCAACAAGATTATTTTTGCCACCATTCAATCACTGGCCCATGCATGTTAAACAGTGACATACACTCACTAATTTCACAGCTGTGCACATGCCAGACTTTGTAATTATCGAGAATAAGTTTTATTTCAGTCTTGCAACAGTAATTACTCGGAGGATGGCCCCATGACAAATGAGCAGCAGAGATCAGTCTTAAGAGTCTCACTAATCTCTGCTGGTTCTCCAGAGATCTGAAACTCTGCCACCAAAAGCCAGCAGCTGGAGCACATATGGCCCAAACCTCCATTCAGCATGTCGCTCAAGACACCCAGGCCTTTCACACATGCTGCAAAACTCTCCTTTTTCATCACATTATTAAACATTAAAAATCTGAAAGGAGAAACATTTTTCAAGTGGTTGCTTTCTAGTCTGCTCTAATCAGGCTTATTTTCAGCCACAGGTTTGGAAACACGACACTGGACGAGATCAGATCGAAGCCAGGGCTTATGATCTTGCTGATTACAGCTTTAAAGGCTCCTCCTTCTTTGAGGTTGCTTTCCTTCATCTTGCAAACAAAGGCTAACCTGACACACAGCGGATATAAAACATCATCAAGCCCATGCTGAAATTGCAGGGTTTGGTATTGTAAAAAAAAAAAAAAAAAAAAAAAATTTAACCTTAATAAACCATGTCTGATCTTTTCCTACCTTTAATGAGCTATAGTGGCCAAAAAAGTCAAACAAAAAAAGACAAAAAGAAATGTTTTGGGGAAAAATGAATCAAAATTAGGGGGGAAATATAGCTTACTAACCTGGATGTAGACATGTACACACCCATTAACTAATACTTTTTTTTTTTTGCATTAAAAGCACATCTTGCTTTTCATACAGCAACAATACTATAAGTCTTTTCGGAGGTAAAAGTCTGCCAATGAAGCACATTTTATTTCATTCTTCTGTGCAAAAATGTTTCAGGTTTATCATATTGGGAGGGGATCTCCTGTACACAGCCATCCCACTGGTTTTTGATCGGAGTTCTGACTGGACCATTCCAAAATCTATTTCTTCTTCTTTTGAATCCATTCCTTTCTTGACTCGGATTTGTGCTTTCGGTGGTTATCCTGTTAGAAGCTGAAATGTTTCTTCATCTTCAGCTGTCTAAAAGAGGTCTGTGCCAAAACAGATTTTTGGAGTTATCCACAAACGAGCCTGAGTCCCAGCTGAAGAGAAGCAGATCCAGCGTGATGCTGCCACCACCATGCTTCACTGTGTGTATGTTGTCTTTGGGTTTTTGTGCTAAAAATATCTTTAAGCACAAAACATTCTACTTAGATCACAACACAGTTTGCCCCATGGTTTAGGGTGGTTTAGGCAGGCCAGTTTGTATTGTTTCGTTTAGTCACTCTATAGCCCAGATATGAAGAAAACAAGAGATTACTGTCACACGTAGGGAAAAACCAGCACTCGCCAGATGTTCCTGCAGCTCCTTTAATGCAGCTATGCAGCTGTAAATCTCTTGGCAGGCTGCTCATAACTTTCCTTCTTATCCTATTGTTTATTTTGGAGGGATGTCCTGTTCTTATGATGTCACGGTGGTGCCCCATTTTCTCTCCTCTTTAATAAAGACCTCGATGCTCCATGATACAGCTAATGTCATAAAATTCAGCTTCAGCAGTCAGATGAAATTTAGAAGACATTGAGAAAATCCTACGGAAACAGCTGAGCATGATTTGTGGTTAATCAGAATCGCTTCATTCATGATGGCTGTATGATCATTTCTTTAAACATGAGTTTGAATGTGATTAGTTCATTCTAGGCACAATTATAATTAACCCCATTATAAAAGGGTGTGCACACTTATGCAACCAGGTTATTGTACGTTTGTCTTTTTGGTTTATCTACCATAAAACCTTTCTATTTGTTTTTTAATTCAATTTTGCTGGTTACTGTAATAACACTAATGGTGAAAAAGATCTGATGTGATTTATGTGGATTTATCACAAGAACCTGATGTTTTATCAGGGGTTTTTGAAATGCACTATATACTCGCATATGCAGACAACATGGAACCAACTGGGGGGGCGGAAAAGTGCCCCAATGTTACAAATGCATTTGTTAGAAACGCTTTTCTGCAGAAGGGAAAAAATATCAAATGACACCTGCATGTATTTTTGCCTAGTAAGCAAAAGAAACATAAAACACTGGAGATGTGGGTGAGCAAAAGGAAATAAACATATGACAGAAGTGTTGCTCCTGATTTTACAGCGCTTGCATAAGCCGTAGTGTGAACATGAAATGTTAATCTCTAATTCAGTACGACAGACGCTGTGGTGAGATATGGCTTTAACGGTGTCGTGTAGCCAGCCCTAATGGAGGAAGACAAGAAGAGCAGTCAGGAAAAAGACCAGGCATAACAGCTGTGCTGTTACCTTTTAAACATTTAATCCACTGTTAATAAGGGGGATAAATCTAGTTAAGGGGATGGAAAAGTGTGTGGTATATACAGATCGAAATAATCCTGCATCAGAGTATGAGTATATTGAAACACTGATGAAAGACACTGAGATGATACCAAGAACCAAATCTAAGAGTTAGAGGTCATACTAATCATCACTCCGGCATAGCCAAGATGCAGGCAGGAAGCCTGGAACCTAAATTTGGAACGATGACTGGTGCATGACCCAATTAGCCTGGAAAGAGCAGACTGAAATGATGTCATTAAAAGGTCAGAGTCATTATACCACAAAAGTGCTTCTGCTTTCATAAGTCATTAGTGACTGCTATGTGTATAGAAGAAGAAAAAAAACCCAGCTGATCCAAGATCAAACATGAGGAGTTACTGGAAAGTGTGTGTGGTGTGATCAGCAGAGATCATTAAAAGACCCCTTACTGTCTCCTCCAGTGCAGACATACATAATGACCTCACACCTCACTATAAGAAAGTGTCAAATATGGAATTGTAGTCCTGACATCGTGTGGTGGTTGTGTGAGTCGAGGCAGCATGCCACAGATTCGTTTCACTGCGGCCTACAAACACGCTCCCAGCAACCACCAGCACTCCCATTGTAATTGTAACTGTGTTCACCTGTGTTTAATTATGCACATTTGGTTTAGCTTTGTTTGTAAGCGCCTCAGTTTCAGTTTGAACTTCGAAGTACACGTTCAGTTCTCTCACATCTGTGACATTTACCAAGCCTTTCTTTACACTCCTTAGTATCCAGTTTATGGACAAATCATATTCTCTTTTCTTGAACTGGGTCGGTTTTTGACCCTGCTCTTTGCCTAATGTGTATTGCTGTCCACTATCTCCTTTCTTTCTTTTCCTTATACAGTATTTTAAACAATTTCTTAATTTTTTGAGCTGTACCTACATTTAAAACGTTCTTAATAAACCTCCAAGAGGAGCTTAAAAGTAAAAAGAGCTCATAAAGCAGGGATGAATGAACTGATCGAGTTATTATTTTTTATAGATTATTTTATTTATTCATTCATTCATTGTCTACCGCTTATCCGATCTATTCTCGGGTCACGGGGAGCCTGTGCCTATCTCAGGCATCAAGGCAGGATACACCCTGGACGGAGTGCCAACCCATCGCAGGGCACACACACACACACACTCTCTCATAATCACACTACGGACAATTTAGAGATGCCAATCAACCTACAATGCATGTCTTTGGACCGGGGGAGGAAACCGGAGTACCCGGAGGAAACCCCCGAGGCATGGGCAGAACATGCAAACTCCACGGCGGAGGCGGGAATCGGACCCCCAACCCTGGAGGTGTGAGGCAAACGTGCTAACCACTAAGCCACCGTGCCCCCCCTATTTTATTTATTAATATTTATTATTTTTATTTATTTATTATTTAAAGAGGGGTTGTGCATCACTACGATGCTGTGAGTCAGGCCAGTGATGATTAAATGAACAAGAAAGACTACTTCAATTGACAGATGCTGATCTTGAATGCACTTCAACCTCAAATAATAAATAAATAAATAAATAAATAAATAAATAAATAAATAATACTACAGCAAAAGGATCAATGAAAAAAAAATGCCGTATTCAGCAACTAAATTTTTTTTTTTTTTAAACCTGCATTGCTTCTCAAGCAAGGTCCTCTTTTATGGGCTGTTTTGCTCAGTCCCATACCTTCATGGAAATTATTTCATTTATTTACCTCAAGGCAGATCAAAGAAAGCAAGCCGTTTCACAGTCTTTCATCGTTTGTTTTTTTCTTATTATTATTATTTCATTTCCTCTCTCTGGTCTGATTAGTCATGTGAAAAGAACCAAGAAAAAAAAAAAACCCATGATGAAACAGAATGAAACCATTTAAAGAAATGAACAAAGAAGCATGTGTTTATTCTCAAGTATAAAACAGGTGTTTCATCCGAGGTGCTAGTCAACAGCAGCAAAGTAACGAGCAACAAAACAGGACAAAACTATTTCCAATGGATGTGTGCAATTTACAGAATTAACCTATAGTTAATTAATTTGTAGAATTTATCATAGGATGTGGTAGCATATGTGGTAGCATAAGGTTTGGGACTACTGATTGGAAGGTTGTGTTTGAATCCTAGGTCCACCACTGCTCGGCCCCTGAGCAAGGCCCTTAACCCTTACCTGCTCAGTTGTATAACACGGTGGCTTGGCGGTTAGCACGTTTGCCTCACACCTCCAGGGATGGGGGTTCGATTCGCCTCCGCCGTGTGTGTGGAGTTTGCATGTTCTCCCCGTGCCTCGGGGGTTTCCTCCCCCAATCCAAAGACATGCATTGTAGGTTGATTGGCATCTCTAAATTGTCTGTAGTGTGTGATTGCGTGAGTGAATGAGCGTGTGTGTGTGCCCTGCGATGGGTTGGCACTCCATCCAGGGTGTATCCTGCCTTGATGCCCAATGACGCCTGAGATAGGCACAGGCTCCCCGTGACCCGAGAATAGTTCGGATAAGCGGTAGACAATGAATGAATGAATGTTTTGAAATCAAAGAGAAAGTCAGCAGACTTCCAGGCTTTTCTTCTCTAAATGCCATTGGTTGTGTTTTAGATAAAGGTATCTCACTATTCGCCTGAATGATTATTTGAATACAAATAATCGATCTCTTTGTAGAGAAACTAAGACTCTCCTTAAAGAATTTGTGTGTTCATGTGTTACACTGTGTAGTGTATAGCACACACACACACACACACACACACACAAACCCCTATCCCCCTTCCCCACACATATCCACACACGTAAACACAACCGCCCACACGCATATATCCACACACACAACCATCCAAGAATGCACACACACACACACACACCTACCCCACACAATAACCCCTACCCCCCTCCCACACACACATCCAAAAAAAACACAAACACACACATACACACTTATGCCAGGGGGTTCCTTTTGTTACAGTAATCTATATTCTTTAAAACAAAAATAACAAACAAACAAAATTAAAAAAAAGTTACAGAAAACAAAAAGTTCATAAGCTTTTTTCAAACCGACTTTTTTTAAATAGTAAAGAATTACTGTAACATTTAACCACTTTATAATGCTAGTAATATACATACTCGTAACATAACTGACAAAAAACTGTGAAAAAGAAATATTCCTTGCACAGACTCACCGGTCCAGCGGGAATTGTTATGTTGTGTTGTTGTGAGGTGGTGTGATTCACTCTGACACACACCAGAGAGGGTTTCTACTTCTACGCATGTGAGCGATGTTCACGCACACACACACTGCGTATCTTACATACATCCAGAGCATTTAAAGGGGACATTCGCTACATGACACATCAGAGCCAAAACATCCCAGTATGCCAGGTTTCCCAGTGGAATGGTGAATTGTTTATACACGGCGACGTTACTCACAGACGAAAAGTTTGACACTGTGTCATCATGATGGTTGTCATGATCAGTGTCTTAAAATCAAAAATTCTCACCTTCCAAATCAAAGGTATTTAAACAATCCAGAAGGCAGATGTTTCTAAAGGAAGGTTTTGAGAGTTTAATCACAATGTGAAAATGGGTCCCAAGCCCGGAAAAATGGGAGGGTTGTGTCAGGAAGGGCATCCGGCGTAAAACAGCTGCCAAGTTGTTGTGCGGACCAGTTGGTCTGCTGTGGCGACCCCGAACAGGGAGCAGCCGAAAGCAATCACTATGTGAAAATGGTTAACGTTAGATCTCAGTCCATTTTGATTACTGAGATTTTACATATTATTTACATGTACATTATTTACTGTCCAGTGTCACTCAAATGAGGATGAGGTTCCATTCTGAGTCGAGGTTTCTTCCTCATATCATCTCAGGGAGTTTTTCCTCACCACCGTCACCTCAGGCTTGCTCACTAGGTATAAATTTTAGCGAAAAATAGTAACTTTAAACAATAAACTATAATTTTACTCAATGTTTCTATATTTCTGTAAAGCTGCTTTGAGACAATGTCTATTGTTAAAAGCGCTATACAAATAAACTGAATTGAATAGTATTTTTGTGAGAAGACAAAAATATGTACCTTTGAGTGACTCTCAGTAACAATTTAAAACATTAGCTCACATTAGTAAGAATTTTACTAGCTGCAATCACTATTTTCATTTTCATCTGATGTTCTCAGTTCAAAAACAGCAGCATTTTGGGGATAAACTCCAAACCCAATTGCTAAAAAGGTCGGTCCATTTTGAGCTGGAAAAGCTGGGATCGGTTCAAAATCAGACAGCTGTTCAGAAAATGAGAGGAAAGCCAAAACTTAGCTTTTTATCAAGAATATGGCTTTGGACTAACCCTCATGGTGGTCCAGTGGCAGGATCTTGTGCTCTCATTGCCACGACCCGGGTTCGATTCCCGAGCAGGGTGCTAGACCAGCCACTGAAGAGTTACCTCTCAGTGTCAGACCCAAGCCTGGATAAAATGGGAGGGTTGCGTCAGGAAGAGCATCCCAAGTAAAACCTGTGCCAAATTGAAACATGTGGACCAAATGATCCGCTGTGACGATCCCAAAGAGGGAACATACGAAAGAAAAACAACAACAATATGGGTTCGGAATAACCAGATTAGAAAAGATCAAAATAACAACTTTAGGATCGAATGTGTTTGAATATATTAGGCAGCAAATAATCTTAAGCTTTCACTCAAAAATATCATAAAAGATCAAGCTTCATGAAACTGAACGCTTCTCGACTGCCAGTGTGATTCCTCAGATCCATCCAATAAAAAGAAACAATGTTTTATTGAAACAGAGAGAAGCTGGTAACACACAGGCAGCTTCGTGAAAAACCTTGAACCACATTAAAGAAAAGCTCTGTAACTGAGTTAAAGCCAGGAGCAGGAAGGAGGAAGACGCAGAGAAAGATGGGTTCGCTTCAGAGGACGGTTCGAGCAAAACAGAACACATACATTAAGAACATAACAGAAAAGAGAACAGACACTGGGTCTGAAAGTGCAGTGTGATAGATGTGTATTATACACAACCTCACACAACCCCAAAACACGCACACACATCCATACACACATCCATATATACACACAAACACACAACCCCAAAACACACACACCTCTCTCTCTCTCTCTATTATATATATATATATATATATATATATATATATATATATATATATATACATACATACATACATATATACATATATATATATACATACATATATACATATATATATATATATATATATACACAAACAAACTCCATATATATATATATGTATATATACACACAGGTCCTTAGAGGTTTAAGGTAGATGAGTAATACTCTTTTCTCTCACACTGTTAGCTGTATAAACACTGGAGGGGCCACAGAGACTCACTCCTGAATAATTCAAATCAGGCCTCCATTAATGGGGTTACTCTCCTGCTGGGACTGCACTCTCATCCCACTGAGGCCATTAATCTGATAATTACTGGTCTTCTTTCTGCCCTCTCACTGATGTTATCTGTGCAATCACCAGGAGGTGACAATGCCAATTACACAACTACACAGCTGCGGGCTGAACTGATTATATACAGTGTGAAAACGAAAAACATTCAACAACTTGGACTCGATGGCGATGTGTTAAAAGTGTGCGTTGAGTTTCTTTTTAAAGCGGGAATAAACTGAACGGAGGGAAGTGATGTTGCAAAGCTTTTCTCATTCCATAACATAATCTAACCAATGAGTCTAACACGCAGTGCTACGTCTAACCATCTAATTATACCTGAAGCTTGCAAAGTGCTCCATCTTTAACATAAACTTGTGCATGTTATTGTCTCTTGTCTACCTCACATGCACGGGAGAAAGTGAGTTTACGAGCAAACCAAGTGTGCCAAAACCTCAGACTTAATAAAGAGAGAATGCTGAGTGCAACAGTTGTCAGAGGATGTTAAAAATACAGCAAGACAATGCAGGCAGTTATTCTATTCTGTAGCTAGGTATACTCTATCGATTCCATGTAGTCACTATTTTTTCTTTTCTGATTTTAAAACACCAGTTTTAAAAGTTCAGTTAAGATCTGAGGCTGTATTAAGAGCTTTAAGGGAGGCCCTGCCCAGTATTCGCATAAAGTGTATCCTAATAAAGTGGCCGTTGAGTGTAGCTCATATGGTGATGCTATAAAAGCTACTGTTGCATTCTACTTCAATCGAAAGTCAGAGCTTGGAGTTGTATTATTTTTAACGTCTGTGTGGTGGAGCTCGAAGTGGAGTAAAAACAATGGATGCCTCCATATTTGGATTTTTAGAAGTTTTAAGACTTTCAGTCAAATTCAGCATATTTCAAATTAGCTTGTGAAATCTACCCAAAGACTAAGCTGTTTCGAGGACTAAAATATACATCACTCTTCAAGTCCAGACATAGACGTAGATTTAGATTTGTTTCTGCCGAGCAAGCCAGAGGTTATAATGTGGAGTCTGTGTTTTTTTTAAGTGAAATGTAGCACACATTCCAGACCAGACCTCTATCACCCCAACCCCCAGGCTGCTCGGTTTGACTGACAGCTAATCCACTGGCTTCTGACATCCACGGACAATAGTGCTTTGGTCATGATTTTAAAACTATTCTCTTAATCTTTCTATACAAAATATCTACCCAAGAATCAGAGCCCAAGTGTTATGAACTGAGAACAAGCCAAATGTACAGAAACAAACCAGCTCAAAGAAGGAGGAAAAAAATAGCAGGAGGCGAGAAAATGCAAACTAGGACTCGAGAGTTGTACTAAACTGGCACTACGGCCCAGAGGAGTGCAGCGACGATGAAACAAAACCGTGTACACAAGCGTATGGAGTAGGACTAAGCTGTTTTAGGACATACATACTGATATACGCCTTCCCCCTTAGGACAAGAAGATTGTCACGACTTCCCAGATTGCACCGCTTCAAGCAATAATGGGCAGCAGCAGGGAACACAACTGACAGGCGTTTAAAAACAGGACGCAGAAGAAGAATAGTGGGTCCTTCTAACCCGGTGGAGTTAAATGGATTGCTACTAAACTACTTCCTGTGAACGTCTGCAGCTTGCCACTAATCAAGCAAGAAATAATACTTCAGATAGTATTCGGTATAAAAGTCTAAGCTTAGAGTAAATGCTCTACGTGGAAAGAGAGACAGAAAAAGAAGAGAAGACGCCTGCCATTTTCTTTTATGCGTTCGGGGGTGAAAAAAAAGTGTGACATTTAAGTGTGGATTCGTCCCCAGAGGAGACAGATGCAAGTAAAGTGATAGCGGGAAGGCGAGTGTAAACTTCACATGTAAACTTCCAAGGGTTTCATTTGGAGTTTAAAGGCCAGGCGGAACGTTTCCACCCAAAACTTTTGAACAAAACTAGTGTTTTGGATGGAATTACACGGCTCCCAGTGGCTTGTGGCTGAGCGAGTGTTCATGAGAGCGAGTTTTATAAGAGACTGAGTAAAAGGGATTTGTGGGAACACGCCTCTGATCTCAGACGACACGCCACACCAATACAAGCCATTATTATATGTAATTAGATTTTATTCATCATTTCAAACATCACATCGCAATAGCCTTTACACGACTCTTCATATTCATGTAAAGCTGAGCTTTTGTTATTACTTGGGAATGGAAGAGAAAAAGTCAATAAATTATACATGTGCTCGGATGTGTAATGTCCTAAAATATGCGATTTTTCCTTTCACGAAATGTCTTGCATTTTTAAAGCCCTTATTATGCAAAAAATCATATATAATGCTTTGCAATTTAGCTGGTTTATCGAACAGCACCATAATAGAGAGAAAAGTCACCGAAAATTGCTCTGTCCTACCTGCCACTTGCTCCGGATGTTAAACAAAGAATCTCTCTATGCTTCTGTAAATATCTCTACAGAGTTTGCTTCATGGTCGTTGAGTTGAGCTAATGAAGATGTAGCGCTGAGCGCATTCACTAGCAGACTGATGTAGCTCTTACAGCATTTACTGCTAATCTGCATGCGGCAAGGCGACTGCTCCAGCCAGCGCCATAGTAATGAAGTCTGCCGTCGTGAAGCTTAAGGGACGTTCATACTACACTGTAATCTATTATACTTACCTCTACATAAAGCAAAAAGGATACCCTTGCAGTGAGTGTGCACTTTCTCTGAACAAGCTGACTTCCCTGAGGTATATTATCACACCTAGAATTGCTGAAAAATAATCTTCCTTCTCTCAGCAATGATCTAAAACGTTGGAGTAAATGTGTATATTAATGGTTTAAAGCTAAAAGTGTTTCCTGCAGTCTGTGACCAAATCTTATTCTATTTTATTTTTATATTATTAATATTTTAGAGCAAGGTCGGTTTTTCCTGAGATGATACCCCTAAGCAACTAACAGCAAGACGACAATGAGGCCATGAGAAAAAATCAAGTCAATCTACAGTAATGTGTTGCAGGTCCCTGAATCCAGCTCATTATCAAGGCCGCACCCCAGACCTCCTCACCCAACATCAATGTGTGATCTCACTAATACTCTTATAGCTGAATGATCACAAATCCCCACAGACACACTCCAACAGCTAGTGGAAAGCCTTCACAGAACAGTGAAGCTTATTATAGCAGTAAAGGGGCATTGGTGGCTCAGTGGTAGGTTTCTCGCCTATCATGCGGAAGGCCCGGGTTCGATTCCCAGCCAATGCCTCAACCCCAGCCGCTGGATGCAGTGCCGGTCCCAAGCCCGGAAAAATGGGAGGGTTGCGTCAGGAAGGGCATCCGGCGTAAAACATTTGCCAAGTTGATGTGCGGACCAGTTGGTCCGCCGTGGCGACCCCGAACAGGGAGCAGCCGAAAGCAACTTCTATTATAGCAGTAAAGGGGAACAAATCTGGATTGAGATGTTCATTGATGCACGTGGAGAGCGAAGGCTGGCCTGTGTGGTCCGATTTAACAGACGAGCTACTAAGTACATAGCCGTAGACCAGTCAGGGTGCCCATGCTGACCCTTGTGCATGGCCGAAGGTGGCAACAATGGGCACGTGAGCATTGGAAGTGGAACACGGAGCAATGGAAGAAGGTGGCCTTGTCTGATGAATCACGTTTTCTTTTACATCACGTGGATGGCCGTGTGAGTGTGCGTCGCTTACCAGGGGAACACAGAAGAAGAAGTCAAGCCGGCAGAGGCAGGTGTCATGCTTTGGGCAATGTTCTGCTTGGAAACCTTGAGTCCTGCATCCATGTGGATGTTACTTTGACAAGTAGCACCTACCTCAGCATTGTTGCAGACCATGTACACCCTTTCATGGAAACAGTATTCCCAGATGGCTGTGTTTTAGCAAGATAATGCGCCATGCCACACAGCACAAAAGGTTCAGGAATGGTTCGATGAGCACAACAACAAGATTAAGGTGTTGATTTAGCCTCCAATTTCCCTAGATCTCAATCCAATCGAGCATCTGTGTGATGTGCCTGACAGACAAGTCTGATCCATGGAGGCCCAACCTCACAACTTACAGTAATTAAGGGACCTGCGGCTAACATCTTGTTGCCAGATACCACAGCACACCTTCGGGGATCTAGTGGAGTCCATGCCTCAATGAGTCAGGGCTGTTTTGGCAGCAAAAGCAGGACCAACCCAATATGAGGCAGGTGGTCATAATGTTATGCCTGATGGGTCCAAGTTATATAATGAGATCTATCATCTGAAATAAGGGATTTTTACTTCTTACTTTTGCCATTTGAGTTCATTTATTTATTCTTATTTACTGCTGCTTGTTAGGACTGGAGTTTTCCTGATATTCAAATATGTTTTTTTATGTTTCGTGGTCTCCAATTTAACTCAGTGTTTCCAAAGCATGTGTTGACCTGGTGTAGAAATGTGCAACTGCAGCTCATGACAACTTGCTGCACAAGCTCAGACTGATGTGCTGGATTTACACACAGGCTTTCTCTTTAGAAACACAAGAGGACTGTGTGCAAACATCTCACATTCACACAACCCCCTTTCACTGACCTGACACACACACACACACACACACACACACACAGTCAGTTTGAACATCACACCAAATAGGTAAGTCAAACTGCACCAACATCTATGAGGAAGAGTGACAGTGCGTTTTAACACTTTGAAGAATCTTCCATTTCCGTGTAACACCTCCGATGCAGAGCTGCAGGATCGTTCCCTAAAGCACTGCCACTTCACTTTCATTCCTGCCGTCATCCTCACACTGACACCCAGAGAGAGGAAGAGGAGGAAAATAGAGGATGGAGAGGATCTGAGACGCCTTTGTGAGCAACACACTATTAAACAAGCTGAGACACATCCACCTCCATATAATAAAAAATAAAACCGTGAGAAATAAAGGCAAAAGAGAAAAGAAAAGGGAATGGTGTCCAAATTAATGATCATCATGGACAATGCACAGAATTGCAGGTACATGTGTATCTAGTGTTCTGTTTCAGTCCTCCAAATATATACATGCTGTATTTACTAAGGAAGAAAACTCCACTTCGGACTGGGCGATGCACACAACACCATGCTTCTAGCTCCTGCTACCTAAAGACTGCATCAACTCCTCTCCTGTCCGCTCTCATCTGTCCACCCTCACCTCTCCTTGCGCACCATTTTTCTACTGGTCATTAATATTAAATATGTGTAGAAGGACAGAGGGAAGGAAGAAAGGAAGAGGCATAAAAAAGGAGAGAGAAAAAGAATGGAAGGATGGAGAAAAGACAAAGATATAGAGAGAATGGAGGGATGGAAAGTATGGGGGGAATAGATAAAGGAGAGAGAGAGAGAGAGAGAGAGAGAGAGAGAGAGAGAGAGAGAGAGAGAGAGAGAGAGAGAGAGAGAGAAAGAAAGAAAGAAAGAAAGAAAGAAAGAAAGAAAGAAAGAAAGAAAGAAAGAAAGAAAGAAAGAAAGAAAGAAAGAAAGAAAGAAAGAAAGAAAGAAAGAAAGAAAGAAAGAAAGAAAGAAAGAAAGAAAGAAAGAAAATGAAATGGAAATGGAAATGGAAAATGAAATGGAAGAGAGGAAAAAAAGGAAATAAGTAAGAAAGAAAGAAGGAAGAGAGAGAGAGGAAGGAGGGAAGGAAGGAAGGAAGGAAGGAAGGAAGGAAGGAAGGAAGGACGGACAGAGCGATGTATATGCCCCTACCTGGCACGGTGACTCGGGCGGAGCGGCTGATGATGGTGCCCAGGTTGTCGATGGAGGCCACGCACTGGTAGGTGCCTTCGTCAGGCTTGTTGTGAACAGAGTGCTCCACGGTGCTGATGAACAGAGAGCCGTCTGGGAGGAGGCGCCTGCGCTCGTCTGCCGCCAGGTTGAGGAACGTTCCGTCCTTCTTCCACTCCACCCTCACGGGATACTCGCTCACCACCGAGCAGTTTAACACAGCAGGTAAACCGCGTACAGCTGAAACATCCACCGGTTCCACCGAGAACAGCAGCCGAGTGAACGGCCTCACCGCAGAACCTGACGAGACCGGACAACACACGAGAGGAAGAGCAGACGTGAGAGGCAGTGAGAAGAAAAGCTTGAAGGTCAGGCGCAGCCAAACAGAATAAAATGTGCAGCAATCTTTAAATTCACTGCAAATCCATCTGCAGCTCTTAGTAACAATCTGAGAAATGCTGCGCTAAATAATTTCAATCATAAAGTCAAACGTCAAAGGTTTGTGTTGTCAGGTTAACATTCTGCACTCATGCTACTCTGGACTTCCAAATAAACACATTTCTGCTGAATGCTATACATAATTGCATTAGATTTGTTGCATAATTAAAGGAAAATAAAGGGAAAAAAACAGTGTTTTTCAGATGATAATCAGACCAATTATCTGCTTCAGCGGGGCGGCGCAAAAACAATTACAGCAAAACGCTTTGTAATGGAACAAACAAGCCATTTTATATTTTCATTGCTGAGAAAATTACCTCCATTTCTGGCTCGGGAGTGAAGCATTCCACAACTAACAGTATCTCTATCTTTTTGTTTACTCCCTCAACTTGGTCATCTGACATATAATTAAAAGAATTTCATTTTTCTCCAGGATAATTTTAACTCAGTATTTTTCTCAGCATGGTCTCAGAGGCACAGCTACACCTGAGATTCCCAGCAAAAAAAGAAACTATTCAAAGTCTCTTAAAACCTCTGCAGAATCCATCAATGTGACAGAACAATTCTTGAGTTTTTCCCCTTAGTGTGTATCATTAAAGATCTGAGGAAGTCATGAAAACACCACGTGCCATTTGGCATATTTTAACAGGCAGCCTTTTGAGCACTGCAATCACGCTCAGATTTAGATGAACTTACACTGTCGAGGGGGATTTTCCATTAAAATCCTTTTAAGCCAGGACTAGGCTTGATCTCGGTGTGCAACAGCATACCTAAGCTGTACAAATGTGGAAAAATCGGGAACCGCTTTGTGTGCGAGTCTCTGTGGGATCAGTTACACAAATATCTTAAATTGATCTAGACATGGGAGCTGGGGATTTTCAGACCAGTTTAAATAGAGATGGGAAAACAAGCGGAGTTCATGCGAGTTCCTCTAAAATCCTCCAGAAATGTTTTCGGCAGAACAAAAGTACAATGATGAACAGTGAAGGAAAGGTTATATTTTTTAAATCTGATTTTAGGAACTTTGGGGAATCCCACCACAGTGGAGCAGGTCGCTGTGGTGCCGGGGGGCGTGGCCGAGCACCAGTTTGTGAATGAAGGGTGGAGTCAGGAGAATGAGTGGTAATGATTATCCTGCACCTGGAGGTAATTTACTAACAAGCGCTTTGTGTTTCAGTGAGCGAGGTGAGGAGATGAGAGAAAGCAAGAGAAAGACGTGTGATGAGAGCGAAACAGCGAGCACCGACCTTTTTGCATGTGAAAAAATGTGATGTTTCGGGGGGGGGGGGAAACCTTTTTAAAGTAAAAGCAGTTCCAAACCTGCCTTCTGTTTCCTCATTCCCATTTGGACTGACCATGTTTTGAAAATTAAATGCAATAAACAATTTAATCAGCCTAACCGCTTAAAAGACATGAAAATGAACATTTCCACTATTCCACAATAGAAATAATAGAGAGTATAAAATAATTAAGCGATAGAGTATAATATCATATGTGCGGTCAGGAACTGCTTGCTGGCAGAGGCAACTGCAAAAACTTTGGATGGTAGAAACCGACAAGGCGTGATGTTTTTTTTGTTTTTCGCACCATTCAAGAGAGTGTACAAAATTCCCAGGAGATCAGCAGTAATCAAGCAGCACATCACAGTTAAAGTCACACTTTTTTCATTCTGATGTTTGATGTGAAAAGTTCCTCAGGAGCTCTTGGTTGAACAGTTCTACATTGTCTATAAACAGTTGTAGAAATGACATCACTTACATTTACATTATTTACTGTCCAGTGTCACCCAAATGTAGGATGAGGTAAATACAATAACAGAAAATATATTTATAGCTGCAAAAGACTACAGTATCTGTAGACTGTACCACAGGTTGAGGACTAAAGTAATATTCAGTAAAATAATCTCCACTTATGGACCATGTGCCTTGACTGAACCCATATGGCTTCGCTCCCAAATCAGTCGATTTGTTAACATGCTAAACTTTCATAGTATCACTTAGCATACTTCTTCGCCTATGAAACAGCATGAGGGCCATCACAAAAATCCTGTGCCTCTAAATCCGGATTACACACTACAGCGTGGAGCTGGCATGGTGGCAGAGCATATGGCTTTGGAAAGGCTATATTTCACACGGAGCAGACAGGCCAATCTATCCAGGGCCAACACTGATGGTGCAGTAAGGGATATGACTGTGCATCCTTGACCCCAGAGCAGCGAGACAGCTCGAAAATAAGGCTGTCAGCTTGATGAGTATGAGCCGTTGCTCTCTGTCCACGCGCTACAGAGTAAAAAATATCCACTTAAAAACAGCCTCGGTCAGCTCAACCTCACGCAACTGATAGGAGAACATCACAGGAAAATGAATACGACCGGGGGACAGAGAGTACATGGAGCGAGAGAAGGACAAAGAGAGAGATACCCCAGCCATGTTAAGCAGAGAGTGGACGTGTTTTAGGAATAACATATTGAAATGTATTTGTTATTTGTTTGAATAGATAAAGCTGATCGAATCCAAAAAGCAAGCAAAAATACCACAGGTATTCGGTATCAGATGTTGTATTGGTACATGTATTGGTATTGCTACATGGTAAAAATGGTACATGGCCAAATCTGCATCATCCTAATCTAATTATACACTCACTCATGTCCACTTTATTAGGAACACCTGTCACCTAATCAGACCGTTCAAGAGATAGATTGAATGATTTTTTTGAAAGCATGCCAACAAAGTATGTCTACAGTGGCATAATGTTTGACTTTAAAGATGAAATCACGCTGCAGCAAAGCGAGGTATCCGTTTCGTTCCACATCCTATTAAGATTGTGAAAGTCAGAACTAAAGGACGCTTGCAAAAAAAAAATCCTCAGTTTTATGTAGATTAGCACCATATATCACCAGGTATCACCAGGTGGCCAATCACATGGCCAGTCTTGTTGGCCAGTGGCCAGTCTTGTTAAAGTCTGCATGCACACAAACCAAAGGCCTTATAGTAAAGTTTGTATTTCAGGGAGCTATTCTGGCTAAAGGCAGTTATAGTCAGTTATGCTGGAATATCTATTTTACTAGGGAGAGACAAAAAAACCTTTTAAACAGATTTGCTTTTTAAATCAGACAAAAATGACAAATAATGTGTGGTCTTTGGACCCTATAATACTGAGTGTTTCTCCATAATTAATATAGTGCTCCATGTATAATATTGATCCCATTGATTACTGATCAGCATATTTGATTTGGCCTTTTTTTTTTTTTTAACATCGTTATACAATTGTATCCAGGCTTGGGATCTTGTGCAGTGGCTGGGGTTGGCTCCCTGGCCAATATTTATTCTTATAACCAAATATGCAATTCAAAAAGTCCTTATAAATAATCTGCCATTAAATTTATTCAACTAGTGGGAGATAAAGCAAATACAAGCGTATAACCGGACATACAGTATATAGCTGAAAGCATGTGGACGCTTGAGGATTAAAGACCATTCCTAAATAATGAGCATTAATATTGCATTGCTCCCCCTTTGCTGTTATTCTAACCTCCAGTCTTCTAAAAAGGCTTTCCACTAGATCAGCATGGCTGTAGGGATTTGCTCATTCAGCCACAAGAGGTCGGGCACAGCTGGCTTGGGGTTGAAGTCAGGGTTCTTTGCAGACCATTCGAGTTCTTTCACTCCAAACTCCAAAAAGTGGGCACAGGTTATTGTCATGCTGGAAGATGCTAGAACATTTTAGTGCCGGTGATATTAAACTGCAATGTTACAAACATGCAAAGACATTCTATACAACTGTATGTTTCAACATATGGTCAGGTGTTCACTAACTTTTGCCTATATAGTGTAAGTAGTTGTGTTGGAAAAGCTTTATTTTGTCGGTTCAGTGTTTCAGCTAGGCAACAAATTAACCTACAACATGCACTTCACTCTTAATATTTAAAGTTTGCTTTTAGCTCAACCAAATCAGCTAGTACAGAAAGTTTCCACCTTGGTGCTGTGTGAATATCCTGCAGTAAAGTATTGTGGCTATTCTCTCACCATCCACATAATCATTGATAGCTGTTCATCTGGACACATCACATCCAAGCCCAAGTATCTCCAATTGATACAAATGGTCAATCCCTGACTCAAAAAATGCAGCTAAATTGATATAACCTTTACACTTCTGCTGGAGTGATCGTGAAGTTGCAGATCGTGTCCATAAACGTGATGAATGGCTGTAGGGTTGTATTGCTTCCGATAAAGATGGATCTTACTGAACCTACATTATGAACGTCAGACACATCTGCACACAGGTTTCATTCACATTGAAGATAACGGCTCATCTTACCAGACCGTGTTTACTGACTGCTCTTCAGTACGGCAAACTGACAGCTAGGTGTGGCAATAAAAAACTGAAAAGAAAAGGCTTTGCTGTAATAAAAAAACATTGTAATAAAGAGTTATATCTGGCTGCTGAAAAAAACAAACAAGCTCATTAAATTTCTTTAACAAAAATCATTTTCATTTATGTTGAAGCAATATTAAACAGCAATGGAGAAATAATCAGAAGATGCACAGCGACTTGTGTTGGAAGATCTGTAACCAGGAGCCAAAGAGAAACATATTAGATCTGGCATTGTCTCTCACTCCCTGGTCAATCACAGCAGCAATAGCCAATCATAGTGCACTGTGAGTTCATGTATTAGGAAGAGCCTTCTTCAGAGTGTGTTACGTTGCCCTGTGAACAGCAGTTAAAAAAAAAAAAAGTGACTAGTTGGGCTAGTATAGTACTAGTATACAAGCAGGTAACAAGCATTTAATAAACAGGTAAAAAACAACAACACCTACACACACACACCAACCTTTTCCTCTGCACAATGCCTTTGTAAAGTTCACAGCAACAAACCAACCATGACTCCATCTTTCATGCAAACAACCTCCCTCCAACTCCTATATCTTGAAGAAGAGATTAAAGGACATAAAAAAAGAGGAAAAGAAAGGTTGGCTTTGCTTTCATTTACCCTGAAACCAAAGCTTGCTTCAAATATATAGCTAGTATGGCCTCGAGGCATGCAGGCGTCTAACTGTG
The DNA here is from genome assembly GCA_033459395.1 of Hemibagrus guttatus. Taxonomy (NCBI): domain Eukaryota; kingdom Metazoa; phylum Chordata; class Actinopteri; order Siluriformes; family Bagridae; genus Hemibagrus; species Hemibagrus guttatus. Next base: position 6,558,463 of record JAUCMX010000013.1, on the reverse strand, counting down.
AACCAACAGGTCAGAAATGTCCCGTCCTCCAGATAATGTGTGTCTGATTGGAGGCCATTACGTAGAATTACACCTCGACTCTGTGTACAGCCCGTGTGTTTGTGAATGCCTCAAATAATAATAATAAATAAATAAATAAATAAATAAATAAATAAACCCAGAGACTGTTAAAAGTCCCTCATGTAGCAGGGGTGAAGTGAGTTACTGAGCTAGATGTGCAGCAACAGTATTCCACCGGTAAGAGTGAAAATGCTTCAGGAGTGAATAAACCTTTGCGTAATCCATTTCCATCAGGTCAGTCTGACAGATACAGTGCTGTTAAAATGCACAGACCTGTCCTGCTGGAATAGGACCTCAACAGCTGCTAATGAGCTGGAGAAAGAGTTTCCAGACTGAGAAGTACATCTACCACGGTGATGACTGACATTTAGTGACTTAACACTCAAAATCCTGCACTTTAAAGTAAACATCTATCAAATCCAAAAGTAAAAGCAGAAACCAGCCATGCCACTTCCTCCATGTAGAAAAATTAATAACTCCCTGCCTCGAGAAGGCAACGTCTATTAGTTTTTATAGGATCCAACGCAAAGCATTTTCTCAGATCGGCTTTTCTTTCGTTTTGTCCTGTCCTGTTTTGTTGCATTTCAGGGTTGATAACTAATTTAGGTCACCAGATCTCAGGTTGCTGTCTGTACTGTGCTGAGTTTCAGTCATTCACCCGGTGTTCACCGAAAAGAAACCGCTGCAATGTTCATTCAAAATTTTCGGCAATCTGATCCCTTGCATTAGGTATGAAACCCAATACCTAGTGGCATCGCTGCGGTGACTGATTAGAGTTCATATTCAAGCTGCTCCTGTCAGGTTCTTCAGAAACTGACCACTGCACAGTTGTATTCTGTCTCAATTGAAAGTTAACAATGGACATTGTCTCGAAGCAGCTTTCCCAGAAGTATAGAAACAGAGTAAAATTATAAAGTTTTATTAAGTTACTATATATCTCTAAAATTTATCCCTAATGAGCAAGCCTGAGGTGACGGTGGCAAGGAAAAACTCCCTGTTATGATATGATGAAGAAACCTTGAGAGGAACCAGTTTCAGAATGGAATCTCATCCTCATTTGGGTGACACTGGACAGTAAATAATGTACATGTAAATAATGTTCCTTCTTCAACGGTTTTTAGTCACGTAGAATTTTTGTCAAAATACTTTTTTTTTTAATCTCTGGTGAGAAACAGTAGTAGTTGTAGACACACTATATGGACAAAAGTATGTGGACACTCCTCCTAGTTATTGAGTTCATGTTCTTCACCCACACTCATTAATAACCGGTGCACAGAATCAAGACCTTAGCCATAGGCTCTCCATAAACTTAAGAAACTGTAGAATCTTTCAGCCTGTACATTGCTGTTTCACTCACAAGAACTTCATCAAGTATCTTCATGAGATGTGTTTCCACGGCTGAGCAGCAGCACACAAGTTCACACCATGTGCAATGTCAAGCTTTGGATGGCGTGGTTTGGTGGATGTCAGGAGACTGCTACCTACCAAAATGCAGAGCTCCAACTGCATTATCTGATGTTTGGTGGAGGAGAGATAATGGGGCTGATTTTTAGGGTTTGGTTTAGTTCCAGTGAAGGAAAATGTTAATGCTACAGCATACAAAGTTATTCTAGACAAGCTTCCAAACAGGTTTCCTGTTCCAGCACAATGCCCTTGTGCACAGGTTTGGAGTGTCCTGCACAGGAGCCCTGATCTCAACCCTAATGAACACCTTTGGGATGAACTCGAACATCATTTTCGAGCCAAGCCTTCTCGTCCCACATCCCGACCTGATCTCAGTAATGCTCTTTTGACTGAATTCCTACAAACACACTGCAAAATCTAGTAGAAAGCCTGTTTGGAAGAGTGGAGACTGATAAAGCTGCAGAAGAAAGAGCCAACTCCATATGGCCAATGGTTTTGGAATGGGATATTCAACAAGCTCATACAGTTGTATACTTCTGGCCAAAGAGTGTAGCTACTATAGCCAACTAATTAAACACAAATTAAACAACACCTAATCAGTGTGAAAACTGTAAAACAAGCTAACTACTTATGTACACTCACCAGAGGTATTCAAGATACTCAGTATTTCCTTCCAAGCTTAAGTTCTTTTTTTGTAATGTCTTTAAAACACAATTAATCAGAGGTTGTATACAACAGGATAAGATGAAACCGTGTTTGTAGGGTTTTTTCTTCCATTTTTATCTGAGTGAGGACTGGAATAATCCGAGGAATAATTCGAGCCAGTTATCTGGATTTGTTGCTTTACTGCATCATAACTAATTGGCACAGAATTAAAAAAAAAAACCAAAAACAAGCTGTTGCTTGTCACTCTGTCACTGAAGCTCTGCACAGCTCCCTGCCATGAAATCTAACATCATCGCAACATCATTGTGAATGTAGGGTTATGCTTAAAGAGCGATTTAGGGAGAAAAAACACCTGTTGAAATGCTTCATCACTAAAACTGGATGAAACAGGTAGAGCTCTTCTGACCTGCTTGTGCAGTGTGAATGTTATAAGACTTTGAGTTAAAGTAGACTAATTCAGCATGACAGGGAAGAGGGCCCATTTCAGCCTTTTCACTCTGGAGCCATTCATGATGAGGGAAGCAACACTTTCAACACTAACAGTGAGTGTTGATGTGGTGCTGGGGGGTGTTCAAGGGGACGCCCCAGGGCCTCAAGGGTTACCATGGTGAGATTCTCTCCACTCTCTTCATGATCAGCAGGAGGGGGAAGTCGCTTTACAATAGTGCTATTGAAGAAGCATCATGTGGATACGGGGTGGGAGTTTTCCCATTAATCAAATAAAAGATAAGGCCTCAGTGATATTCCATGCAAGTGCAGATGAGTTCTGAAAGTTAACACGGGTCATCTGAGGTCTCGCCAGTTTTATTTCCTGTTTATTTGGTGCCACGTTAAAGTTAGAGCATCATGGTTCAGTCTCAAATCTGTGTGTGAATGAGGGTGAGTGTGTGAATCAGTCCCCACCCCCTTTCTTCTGCAACTTCACTGGCCACTCTCCATTTAATACCGAATCCCTGTTTTAACACCCCCCCCCCCAAATACATTCCACAAGCATCCCTATCTATAAGTGGAAAAAGCGTACTGCACAATCCTCAAGCTCAAGCTCAAGAGCTGAGCAGGAAATTGATTTTAGATGCCATTAGCTCGCCCTTCTAAAGGGGTGGGGTTGGGGGGTGGAGGCTGGTTGGGTGGAAGCCACAAAAACACTGAACATCAGAGCAAAACAGCCTTCACCTGCAATAATTCTCTGCTCATTTGGACACAGGCAAAGCTGCAACAAGGAAAGGGAAGATAATGATGATAAATAATCGCCCAGAATCCAATTAATCTCGCTGAGTTTCCTCCTCAGGGAAGGAGCATCAGCGGAATCTCTTTTACCACCCAAGCCTCGCTGCAGGACGTTCCTAGTGACAATATGCAGAACAAAGCATCTAATACTGCTGTCAGATCAGACAGCCATTAAATTCTCTTCCAGGAACAGAGGCGGATATCCATGATTACGTGCTCAGTGACTGACCTGCTGTGAAGGTTTGATCGTTACATTCAAATACAAATCCTACCTTATCTTTGCCTTCTTTGGGGGTTTGGACAATAATATTATGTACCTTTATGTAAATGCAGAAGATGCCAAATGTACATGATCGAGCAGTGTGTGATCAGCAGGTTGGTTGTATTAGCGCTGCTGAAAAATGAGCTTTGCAAGCTCCATGAGCTGCTTGGGATTTTCGCAAATGCTCAGCTTTAAGCATGAAATTATGTTCATGGTTGGGTGGAAATCATGATCTGTGGAACTGATTCAGGTAATAAAATTACATGGGATTTTGAGCACAACACGGAATGGGACATGCATGTAAAGAGGCTTTCAGAATCGAACTGAACGAATAGGTCATAGCTCTCGACCTGCACGGCTACGTGGTTTTGCCCATGAGCTGGCTTGAAGGAAACAAATCCACCCTGAACAGCTTATAAATCAATATTTATAATTACTATATGACCTTCAGTAAACGTCCTTTCTCACCATCGTCTCACAGATCGCTAACTAGTGAGCCTAGTTAATCCTGACATGTAGCTGCATTGCATTCGGGAACTTCTCCACTACTTCTACTATTGATTTCTCATGAATATCTCCTTAAACTAAACGATTGTGTTAACTCTTTTTATCAGAGGCCAAAAATTGAATTTGTGCCTGTTTTGTTGTGTCCATGTTCAGCATTAGATGTCTTTGTCATGTCACACTTTGTAGTGATGCTTCATGACTCATATGAAAAGTAGCAACACTTAGCATTTTAGGAATTTGTAGCTTTTTTCATAAGATTTTCTGTTTTTAGCCTACTAGGGGCAATATATTCACAGAAATTTTTTTTTTTTAAGTTCTGTTTTTTTACACAAACGTTCTTCAAAGGAAAAGCTGATATCAAACCCATTTCTGCTCTCTGTGATGCACCAAGTGCTTGTTCATAAGCATCTATAATTTAAAGGTGTTATATTTTACCACGAAAATTCTGTGTAAGGCTATCCAACAGAAGGAGTAACAAATATCTCACACTGAAAGCCAAGAGTCCTGAGTCATTTTAAATCAGATTTGCAGCAATAAATGAATTCAATTTTATTTGTATAGCATTTTTAACAATGAACATTGTCTCAAAGCAACTTTTATATATAATATAATATAGAAATATGAAAATCAGATTAAGAATTACAAAGTTTAAAATGTTATATTTATCCCTTATGAGCGAGCCAGAGGTGACGGTAGTGAAGAAAAACTCTGAGATGATATGAGAAAGAAACCTTGAGAGGAACCAGACTCGAAAGGGAACTTAGCCTCATCTGGTTGACACTAAAATAATATAAAATAAAGTCCTTTCTACAACTATATATAGTCAAATGGAGTTGTGTAACCAATGCATTTAATTCATTCATACCAATTGAAAAAGTCTTATAAGTCAATTTCCAGTCTGCCAGCAGAAAGAACACCAGTTTACTGGTAAAAAGGGTTAAGGAAATAACAGCAAAAACATTATCTCTTATGTTTGACATTGCTGAAGAACACAGGAAGAATAAAAATATACCATCTACCAACAAATAAGCACCGAGTCCCACGTAGTACACCATAAATCTTTCAATGTAAACATATTCCATGTATTTCAGACTGGAGTTTTCCTTTAAAACCAAAAGCCGGTTATTATGGTGGTGTTATTAAAATAGCCCTTGACAAAAATGCCTTGGCAGATATTTTTAATCTGAAACTAGTCTACACTCATATGTCTTTTCTCTAAATAGAAAATGATTCTCATATAGCAAGAAAATGTTCGGAAGCCACATTGACGTTCCAGATGAGAAGTACACGCATGGAATGCGGCTACATGAAATCTATGTTATGAGCACAACTACAGCGTACTGCATGACCACACGGTGCAGAACGACTGAAAAATAAAACCCCCAACCAAAATCATCAAGCCGGATTAAGTCTGCTGTAAAATTGCTTCCAAGATGGTCTAAACCGTCATGGTGTGGAAAAGTGGGCTGGTATTCAAGAGACTGGAAAAAAAAAATGAAGAAAAAAAAGTTTTTCCCTTAGTGGTCTTAAAACTCAAACACACATGGAATGGTGTGTGTGGAGCAGAACCATCAATTAACGCCAACGTACAGCAGAAGAGATATAACATTTGAACTTAATTTGAACATACGCTTCTAAAAATCGCTGCACATGCTACACTACTCTATATAATCAGTGTGATGAACAAGAATGTATTGCCATTGCCAGGAACCATGCTGGTCTACTATCGTCATGGCAACCTTCTTAATGGTGACAGGCACCGTGGTCTGAGTAACCAATCATATCGTCCGGCAGGAGTGGAACCCGCCCCTCCACCGCATGCATCGCCTCAGGCAGGTACATTCTGTCAAAGAGACAAATGAGATCATGAAGGCCTGGAGTGCAGGGTTTGACAGCACCTGTGTCATATCCCAGGATTCCCTGCAGTGCCTGCAACAGTGGGTGTTCCCTATGACAGACAGGCTCAGGGTGGAGAACCCTGAGGTGGTCCAGCTACTCTGCCCAGGTGGGCTGTTTGTAACTGTGAAAGAATGTGTGTGCGTATGTGTGTGTGTGAGTGAGTGAGAGAGAGAGAGAGAAAGAGAGAGAGAGAATATGTCTGAATTATGTGCATGATGAGCACAGCAATGTGAATAATGTGTGTGAAAGTGTCTCATACTGAGAGAGACAAGTGAGACAGCATGAGTGTGTGAGGTGTGATGAAGCTGAGCTGTGTGTGTGTGTGTGTTTGTGGGCATATTGAGTAGGCAGCCCTTTGCTTCTACAAGATGTGTGTGTGAGCATATTGAGCATATTGAGTAAGCAGCCCTGTGTTTTTCCAAACTCTGTGTGTGTGTGTGTGTGTGTGTGTGTGTGTGTGTGTGTGTGTGTGTGTGTGTGTGTGGATGTGTGTGTGTGTGTGTGTGTGTGTATATGAATCAGAGAGAGAGAGAGAGAGAAGCAATATTATGTTACACCTGTAGTCTTGTGTCCATTGAGAGCTGGGTCTGAGTCATGTCATCCAATCACAATTGGACAGTGTAAAAAAAAACACAAACAGATTTTTATTTGTGATGTTCCTAATGAGAGAAATAAATGAGTAGGCTAAACTGTGTACAGAAGAAAGGAGTAGTCACACTACACTTTTCATTCCACTGACTTCCATTCCTACACATGTGAATGCTGGAGACCAGAATGAAGCTTTGCATTTCACTGCCTTCCAAAGTTCTGACCTGTGAATTCATATCGTATGAGAACGTGTGACCACCAGAAGACTGCCACATCACGGCCAATGAGACCTCTTCAGAAAAGCCAAGATGGAGGAAGTGCTAACTGTTACGGTGTCATGCGGAGGGAGCAAATATTGTAAATGCATGATCCCGTTAGTTGGTTAGTTGGCCATGTGGCTGCCTTCAGCAGTGCATCTGTTTGTACAGTCTTTAAAATTATATGTAAGACTCCTGAGCTGCGCAACAAATACACTCTACTGTCAGGGCACTGAGTTCACAATGCCAACAATGCTACAGCTGTACATGACTGGGAATCCGAGAGAGAGAAACTGACCATGATCTCCTGATGGGAAGGATGAAGTTACTGTCTCTCACCAGCAAATCACAGGAATATGCCAACTCATGTATGTGGAAGAGGGTAGATAGCGCTTTCTTCTGGTTGCATTATACTGAACTGTGATACAACAAAAGTAGGAAGTATCAAGTGACGCACAAATGTGACATTTAAATCACGTTTTTTTTAACAGTACCACCATATTTTGAGTGTGTATCAGCACTATACTGTGTTTCTACTGCATTTACCAACATTCTCTGCATCCCAACGGAGTACTGTGCACTACATACTGCATGCTTTACACACAATGTGCTCAATTTTGGATTTTTTTGCTATTTTTTTTAATAACGCCTCAAATCCACCGTTAACGTTTTGTGCTAAATGAAAATGGTGAGCTATGATGCAAACCGAACCCATCTGGGAAGCTGCTGTAGAACTCATCAGTTAACAAGACTCGCATGCAGCAAATTAAAAGACAAAGAGTTGAAAAATGGCGGCGGCGAGGTGTCAACGCACGGCACAGCATTTTCATTAGCCCATGTTTGACGGCTCCTGCTCGGAACACAGTCGCTGATTTATGAAGAGAAGCATACAGCTCTATAATAAATCCCTACTGTGTGTTTTTTAATCCCTGGTGACAAACACATACACACACAGACCTTGATATCACTGTTTGTTCCAAAGGGACTCCTTATGCTTTTTTATACTTCAATTGTGATGTCGTCTACACAATGCCAGGCTGCACTCACTACACACATCTCACATCTGGAGGATTTAAGCAACATCCACTGGACGGTAAAATGAAGCGAATTTTGATTATTTTGGAATATATATTTATATTTTTGTGCAGTAGCATGCTAACATTCAAATAAATAAATAAAAACTCACGGACTTCTAGATTTATTTTCTGAAACAATATTACATATATTAAAGTGCAGAAGTTCATGCAAATTATATTATTAGAAATTGAGGTTTGTCTTCTGCATAAATTTACACACACTCAACAGCATGAGTAGGATGCAAATGTTTGGTTTTTTTTGTTGCTGTTGTTGACTTTATGGGATTTTCTCTAATACCAAATTTCTTGTGTAAATGCTCGTATGAATGATTTATAAATAAATTGCTAAATCAAGCACGTTGGTAGTGTGTTTAGTCACTTCGTTGGATTTCCGATCCACTATTCACGCCGTTACTTCACCACATGCGCATGGCGGCTTATTATATGCTCGATCTCCATCCGAATGAACTCCTGGTTCTCCATCCAGACGTCTTGAGTACTCTCAGGCAAAAAAAAAAAAAAAAAAAAAAAAAACACACCATAGGACAAACCCAGCTTTACTCCGAGCTGCAGCGGAGATTAGCTTCATTGCCTGGGTGATCGATGTGATCGCCGGCCGTATCAAAATCGCAGCAGAGCTTCTTTTAGAGAACCTGCTTGGCAAACGCAAATCCTCGACGAATGGCTGCAAATGTAATCCGCAACTGAAAGGTACGTTACATTTGCAAGTCACAGTCACTTTGTCACGATCCAAAGAACAGTAGTAGTCTCTGAGGAGGTGGAGGTTGGCTTTAGAGTTTACACTAACCTCACTGCTTATGTTTCACATGGCAGGATTGACCTTTTCATTTACACAGTAAAAAACAAAAAACAAACAAAAAAAAAACCAGATTCCCTGAATAACACGACTGTATGTGTGTTTAGCCCTCACTGCCCTTTCCTGGAACAATAGGCTGGAGGTTGACAGCGTGACTAAATCCACTCCATCGCACACTGGGAGTCGTAGTTAACATTTCAGATCCTTTAAAGCTCTGTCTCTTTATCCAGGACATGAGAAAGTGCAATGGACAGGCTTCAGTTTTAAAACATGACAGATAAGTGCTCCAGAAGAGTCAGAGTCAGTAAATGCTTTAAATATTTTTTGTTGTGCGTAGAGAATAAAGCAAAACAGCGAGTAACCACGGCTCCAAACCTAGACAGGACGGCAGACAGCACAGCCCTCTCTGTGTGAGCCAGAAACATTTCTTTCTGGCGTGGCAACACAAGCATCAGAGTATATACACACACAATACAGTATATAAATATGCAGCGGTTGAATCAGACCCTGATGTGTTTTCTCTCAGTATGGTTTGCTTGTTTTGTTTATAACACAGAAATCTAAACTAAATGATTAAAATAACTGGTTCGACTGCCGTGCAGCGGCACCTCGACCCTGAATCGACCCGACTGCAGAAAGTGGTAGTTACTTATATCTTTTTATAGTTATTTACATCATTATCCAGTCATTTTTTTCCTTTTGTCCTACACTACATTTCTCACTAATGATGTTTTTGGTTCATTCTATTATATGGTGTGAAATCGAACCAATCCAAAAAGGAAATGAACCGAAAGAATCAATTTCACTCTGATTCAAACTCGGCAAAGGGACTTAACAACGTGAATGCGCCCCAGAAACGAGTGTGTGAGGAGGTCTTGGTTCGTTTCCAAATGACTCGACTGCAGGAAGTGAAGTGGACATGCCATGTGTTTTGGGCTGTGGAATTTTTATTTTTTTTTACAAGCTTGTAAACTGAGTTGTGAGGCACAAACAGAGCCAAAAATTGAGCTATAGAACTGCTATTCTAGCTATTTGTATCATTTAACCAAAAAAAAAAGGGTAAAAATTTACCAAGTCTTGTTACTAATTACTAATTTATATGGCAGAAATAGCCTTAAAATAGACTTCAAACAGACATGAAAGTACTAAAGAAAAGCTATATATGAGTTATTTGACCCTGCTGTGATATTGATCCTGCTTGGATCAATTCCAAAATCTAATCACTTTATCTTCTGGTTATTAACAGATTCAACATTCAACCACTTGTTCTTGAGACATCACGACAATACAGAACATTCATTCATTGTCTACCACTTATCCGATCTATTCTCGGGTCACGGGGAGCCTCAGGTGTCTCGGGCATCAAGGCAGGATACACCCTGGACGGCGTGCCAACCCATCGCAGGGCACACACACACTCTCACTCACTCACGCAATCACACACTATTGACAATTTAGAGATGCCAATCAACCTACAATGCATGTCTTTGGACCGGGGGAGGAAACCGGAGTACCCGGAGAAAACCCCCGAGGCACGGGGAGAACATGCAAACTCCACACACACGGCGGAGGCGGGAATCGAACCCCCAACCCTGGAGGTGTGAGGCAAACTTGCTAACCACCAAGCCACCGTGCCCCCCAATACAGAACATTTCAACTGCTAATGCAAATTTTCTATTAGAATAAACTTTTTTAGAACCCTTTTATTTAGTCCTGGCTCTAAGCTCTGCGTTCTTCAGGCATGATTTTTTATGTCAGATTTCCCACCAATTCAAATTTTACAAGTATATTTTTATAGCAAACCAAACAGTAAACATGCCGGTGTTATTAGGGATGTAAATGAAGCAAATTAGACATAGCGCATTGTGCAACAAAACAAAGATGTACAAACCATAGAGATAAATATCTAGAGCTCATGCTTTCAATAGCTCCAGATAACTGGCATCAATGACTGGCATTAGATGTTTTTGTGGTTACACAATCATGTTGTGACGGTTAAAAAAAGCTCTTCAGATGCTTTCAAACATCACCAGCCCCATGCTCCTGCAATCTACAGAGCCAGAGAAAGAGGCTGTGGAGGACAGTTATTTTAGCCCTCTTTGGAGCTTAACTGCCCGTTTTTTACTCTTTAAGCGTTAAGCTCATAATTTTTCAAGCGTTCATTTTCCTTATGACTCCTTACTCAATCAAAATTTTGGGAGAATTTATCAACTTATGGATTATTATTTTCTTTAATTAAAACAACCTGTAGTGCATTTTGCTTACAACATTAAACCTCTATTTGTAGCAAATGATTTAATTAAAAGAGCACATTATTTTGCATTGTTTATTATTCTGCCTTATTCTGTTTATTGTTCATTATTTATTTTTTTAATATAAGAAAAACTTTTCGCTCAAATTTTCTTCATTAAATTTTTTTTCAAAATATCCATAGAATGGAGCTGAGAAGGCAGAATCTGATCAAACTGTGACCAGAGTGCATCAGTTACATCCCTAAATGTTCATTTTTATCTAGTGTGACACGTTTAGTAGTTAAAAGTGAGAAGGTTTTTGTTTTATAACCGATAGGAATCTGTTTATGAAACATCTATTGAGTCAGTATTATAGCACTGATATGCGTTTCAGCCTAAAATCACCATGTAGTTATATTTTGATGACTTGAACAAGGACTCTTAATGAGATGCGTTTTATTGGGTTTAGGGTCTGTGCCAAGAGGTGCAATGAGCGATGTTATTTTTTATGAGGGAAATACTATTGGGAGTTTAAGATTTTAACACTACAGGTGGAACACTTAACAAAATGCTGTATGGACCTATATCTTTTTTTGCTGTGAGCTTTCTTTTATATTTACATCCACAGCATTTCACTACTGCACTTTATTCATTAGAAATGTGTGTACTGGTCAGAGCTGCACTGTCCCATGTGAATTATTAAAAATGTACTGTCCTGCAGTGTCTTGCACTGGTGCACACATGCTTGTTATGTAGTACTGTGTAGTGTACCTAGTTGGGTGTTGTCTCCTGTAGTTCTGTGTAGCACCATGGTCCTGTTTCATTTTACTGTGTATGGCACCAGTTGTGTGTGGTGTGTGTGTGTGTGTGTGTGTGTGTGAGAGTGTGTGTGTGTGTGTGTGTGTGTGTGTGTGTGAATGAGTAAGAGAGAGAGAGAGAGAGAGAGAGAGAAAAAGAGAGAAGAAGAAAAGAGAGAAAAGAGAAAGAAGAGACAGACAGAGAGAGAGAGAGAGAGAGAGAGAAAAAGAGAGAGAGAGAAGTGTGTGTCGATTCAGTTTAAACGGCAATAACAGAACTTATCAAGCAATTCCTTTAAAATAAAAAATAAAAAAAACAGTAAGTGGAGAAGAGACCAGTTGAGTGAGAGGTCAGCGTTGAACAGGTGATAAAGTGCTGGTGAATGCTTTACTAAGCACAGCTGAGTGGGAACCGTCATGAAGAGATCTTCACTTTCAGTAGCGTTTGTACTAGTGGACTGACACAGCACAACCGAAACACAAGTATGTGCCTGTGTGTGTGTGTGTGTGTTTTTTCGTGAGAGAAGACTACAGCCTATGAGCAGGTGAGCTAATAAAGATACAACCGGAACACAAAGCAGCCTCTCTGTGACATCTGTTAAAGCAAGTGTTACGACGTGCCTCACTGTCACTCTCCAGACTAACCCAGAGCCATATTAAAAGGATACACAAATTCATCAGCCTCAAATCTTTTTAGAGATATCATCCTGCAGTGTCTGTGATGGATGTGTTCGGTTTGGTTGGTAGTATAGGAGAGAAGACAGAAGCTCTCCGATGTCCACAGAGAGAGATTAGAGCTGATGAGTGGCTACACGTCGCCAGCTGCACAGGCGATTAGATATTAAATTAGTGAGAAGTTTGCTGACTTGAAGTCACTGGATCACGTACTGTGCGTACAGCACTAGAGCACTTCCTCGCATGGGGAGGTGTTCAATGATTCAACAAACCACATTAGCTGAACTCCAGGTTCTTCATCTGAGGCACTCGGAACGTTATACAGAATCCATACAGAGTAATAACAAAGTGAATGAAAAAATTATTGGTAACATCACCTACATGTTTACACTCATTAAAAGTAAAAGAAATAATTATTCTTATTAAGCATAGGAATATGCTAGTTTATAAACACCTCCATGTCTTTCTGCCATCCCAGCGAGCCTCATTTCATTAATTAGCTATGCTACAGAAAGAAAATCTGTTTCTATTTCTCATGTCAACAAGTGGAATTTCAGTGTACAGGTCTTGAGTTAGAATTTAATTGTTGTATTCTCCGCAATTTCTAAAACAAAAGTTATTTAGGTTTTCTAATAAACTGCCAACAAATAGATCTGGGGGGGAAAAAAACCTGCAAATTCAATAATACTTTTATTTCACATCTAAAGAAATGACTTTTTTTATTTAAATAATTCCGTTTTAACATTTTACAGTTTGAAGATTAAACGAACACAATTACAAAGTTTGTAATTGTTATTATTTAAAAAAACATACACAACCACAATAACAACCACAGCAACATCCATAATAACCACAACAGCCACATCAACCACCACATCAACCACATATACAACAACCACATCAACACCCACAATAACAACCACATCAACTGCAAATACAACCATATCAAAAACATTTACAACAACCACATCAACAACAACCACAATAACAACCACATCAACGACCCCAACAGCCACATCAACAACCACAATAACAACCACATCAACAACCAATAACAACAGCAAACAACCACATCAACAACCAACAGCCACATCAACAACCACAATAACAACCACATCAACCACAATAACAACCACATCAAAACATTTACAACAACCACATCAACACCCACAATAACAACCACATCAACTGCAAATACAACCATATCAAAAACATTTACAACAACCACATCAACAACCACAATAACAACCACATCAACGACCCCAACAGCCACATCAACAACCACAATAACAACCACATCAACAACCAATAACAACAGCAAACAACCACAATAACAACCACATCAACAACCAACAGCCACATCAACACCCACAATAACAACCACATCAACTGCAAATACAACCATATCAAAAACATTTACAACAACCACATCAACAACAACCACAATAACAACCACATCAACGACCCCAACAGCCACATCAACAACCACAATAACAACCACATCAACAACCACAATAACAACAGCAAACAACCACAATAACAACCACATCAACAACCAACAGCCACATCAACAACCACAATAACAACAGCAAACAACAACCACAATAACAATCACATCAACAACCATTTCACCCACATCAACAACCACAATAACAACCACAGCAACAACATCCATATCAAGAAGCACATCAACCACAAATACAACAACCACATCAACAAAAACCACAATAACAACCACATGATCAACAACAACATCCATAACAACAGCTACATCAACCGCAAATACAACCATGCCAAAAACATTTACAACAACCACATCAACAACCACAATAACAACCACATCAACAACCACAATAACAACCACATCAACAACCACAACAGCCACCACATCAACAACCACAAGAACAACCACATCAACAACCACAACAGCCACAACAACAACAACCACAATAGCAACAGCAAACAACAATCATATCCAAAACATCTACAACAACCACATCAACAACTACAATAACTGCCACATCAACAACCACAAGAACAACAATAACCACCACATCAACATTCATAATAACCACCACATCAACCACTACATCAACAACCACAACAACAACCACAACAACAACCACATCAACAACCACATCAACAACCACATCAACAACCACACAAAAACCCAACCAAAAACCAAACAAAAAAAAATAACCACCACATCAACAACCACAATGACCGCAAACACAATAACCATATCAAAAACATCCACAACAACCACAACAACAACAACAACTCGCACCATAATTGAGAAGTGCATTGTAATCTGATAAACATGAGAACAATATCCATTTTGTAAGAAATTATACAATACACTGAGATTTACTACAGTTGTTTAAAAAATTAATAATATTAAATAAAAATATCAAACTGTCTGGAATCAGCTGATCTGAAGATTTAATTAATACAAATAAAAATATGTTTAAATGAAAAAAAAATTTGTAAACATTAAGATAATTTTAGTTTGTAACCATTAAACAAAGCATCAACCAGCTGTTTGTTTTTTTTTATGCTTCACTACTGTACTGCTGGGAAATTTTTAGCAGCCCTGTACATCATGACCCATATCTTGTACTGTAGAAATGTCTTTCCAAAATATGAGATTTTTGTCATACGAACAGTGTACACTGTGATATTAAATATAATTTATTCTAATATAAATTTTATAATCTTTATATTATCTGGATTTAAATTTGCACAATAAAATGTGCTTTGTTAATCCAAAAATATAAAGAATAAATTCTCTGTACATTAAGTGTAAAAAGGAAGCAGTCCAGCTCAGGCATGTGATGCAGCAGATTTTTTTTCAGGTCTAATCTAATAGCGTGGTCAGTAACATGGGAAGTGTTTTTGATCCAGAAGAGTTCGATTTGACCTCACGGCGCATTAGTCCTCCTCCCTCACGCTGAGAGGGGATTTAGTTGAGAAACACGGCCATGCTGATGAGCCCTGACTGATTCCTGGATGGTTTCATTTATTTCATTCATATGACAACAGCTTAGGCTAGAGTTCTAATCTGATAGAGCTAATACCAAATAAATCCTCATTCCTAGCTCGGAGGATAGGGGTATAAGGGTATCTTCCGCAGGTCTGCGTGCAGTGAGAGATGCTTGCTATGTAATGAGGGACGGCGTCGTGCTGTAATCCGATTTACTGCCAGAAATTGATTCTGGGAAGGTGGCTGGGTAGAGTGTGACTTTGAGCTCCAGTGGGATAAACAATGCAGGTTTGCCAGAACTGTACAGACTGTACGGAGAGTGTGGTGTTAACCACCTTCACAAGAGCCAAGTCAAATATGGATAAAGCAAGACCTCATCTGACGAGCAACACCGTCAAAATGTCTCTTAAAATGGAAGTAAATACATAAAAGCTTCAATCCAGTGGTGCAGGCTTAACCACAAACCTTTAAGTCTCTGTCTGATTTTTTCTTTTTTTGGAAAGCTTTTTCCTCTTTTTCTCCATCAGCTTCACTGTGTGTAACGTACAGCAGACTAGAAGCAGGGCACTTGCTAGGAAAGGATAGACGTGCTGATAACTGTGCTAATGAGCCAGTGAAAAACTATTAATTATGATCTCTACTTCACACCTGGGTGTCTGGAGCTGCACCAGGCTGAACTCCTGCCCAGGTTTTGGAGCTCTGAGACCTCAGCACACTGCTTCATCACTCTCAATTTTAAGTCAAGCTAATTCTCTCCTTACGCTGTGTACAGCTTCACAAGCTGAGCTCCTGAGATCTCGAGAACCGCTCAGAGAACATTCCAAGGTGAGCGAGAAAAACTTGCCCTATTAGAAGTGCGCTTCATTCCGAGGACAAGATTGAGTACGACTCAAGCGCTGAGGAACACAAAGCGTGTCGAATCAACCAGAGCACAGGAACACAAAGCCAATCAACCAAGGCCCTGATCTGCCACGCCCCTTTTTTAAAAACTTTTCATGAATAATAACGAAGCACATTTGTTATTATGATGAAATGTAGTATATTTCTGTTATATTTATGTCATTATCATTCCAAAAACTGGCCTGAAAAGACCTGATAAATGGTATTAGTTGCTGCACAATTTGCACAGAGAACAACAAATCTTTTAAATAATAATTTTATTGTTACACTAAACAATTCCAACATGTTAATGCTGCAAATGACTAAAGATCATATAGATCAATTTCTCACTTCTGACTAAGAAAAAACTAAAGAAAACACTTCCTCTGAGGAATTCTGCAGCGCTCATTGGAAATGAATGATCTCTGTTCGCTATATTATACTCAATGGTCTGATATTACTTTTAAAGTAAAACATATGAGTTTGCTATTCTATGTATTCAGTACATGCTTACAGCTTATTCTTTATCTGTTTAGTTCTTACAGACGCTATTAGTATCAGAGTCTGAATCCAGTCTGAGTGGCCAGCATTCCAGCTGGGAATATCTGTGTGCCGATATTGTACACTGCAAACAAATTTCCGCTTCATTATTCAGCAGCTCTGCGCCAGGCTGTACGGTGTAGAGGAATGGACTGAGCACTAGGGCGAAGTGCTGGGAAATATTCGAGGGTGGCGAAGGAGGAAAACGATTTCAATGAGGTTATGTGAATAAACCGCGAGATCGTCCTGAGTTGAGAGGACAGTAGGGCGATGAAAGAACAGAGAGCACCTTGCTGAAATAAATAAATCATTGCTGCTAGACACTCAGTGTCAGCAGCTCCGGTGGATGTGATTATATTATGGGAGTCTGAGTTAGGAGTGTGGAGGTTTAGGAGGTGTGTGTAAAGACATAGCAAAAGGAAAAATAAAATCAATAGGGAAGTGATGGAAAGAACAATCACACACACACACACACACACACACACACCAAGAGAGGGTTAATAAATAAGCAAAAGAAAGAAAGAGAGAGACCATTTATAAATCTTTCATGTGGAGGTGTTCTGCAAGGACTTACAACACAATGACTCTCTTAAATCACTGCCAAAGATTTAATCGATGAATCAGTACGTTTCTGCCAGCAACAATTCACAGAATGGACACCATACAACATTTATATTTATTAGACTACATTTACATTTATCATTTATACATTCACAGCTCTGATCATTTGAGGCCTTGCTCATGGCCCCAAACTTGGCAGCTTGCATTGATTTGAACTTAAAAACCTTTAACCACTGAGCCTGCCCTTGTGTGGTGTCTGGGACATTCCTTAAAGCTGAGCCCATGGTTTCTGTTCTAAGCTGGTGTGTGGATTCTGGACAGGAAGTAGCACGGCTCTATCACAGCAGAACATGTGCGTGTCCTAACACACCCTCAGACGGCAGTCACAGTTTAAATTTGGGCTCCTTTTGTGTAAAGATTAAAAAAAACTAAAAAATGAGGGTAATGAATTCACATTACTAAACTGAGATTGTTGTGCAGAAAGACAGTAAATAACTCCCCAGTGCTTGTTTGATAAAGAGGAGGATGTGTGTGGGGCTGTGCTGCTGGCTGTGACAAGGCAACATTCGTATCACACAACAACGGGGACTTGATTTATAACTAAATTAATCGGGTGATGACACGTCGTCTTCGTGACAAAGATATCTCGTTCTTTGAATTCCCGCACGGAAGCTGTGATGGACAGCTAACCAAATTTATGGAAATGAAGCTTCAATGTGGATGTAGAAATCACTGGGCTTGGCTCATGACAGCAGGCTGTTTAGGCACACAAAGCAGCTGTTCAGAAACAGGGTTCATTCTGCAGCGTGTAATACACTCACATGCTCTGGAACAACATTAGCCTGAAGACTGCTGGCATTTTACACACACACTCACACACGTCTTACTATCCTTATGAGGACCGTTCTTCTTGGGGACCAACCAAAAATCCTTTGAAAGCTACAGCTGCCAGATATCCCTACCTTTGTGGGAAGTATTTTGTCCCGACCACAAAAATCACATGCGCACACACACAAATTAGTTAGGAATACTTGGCAGTTTTGACTTTATGGGGACATTTGGTTGGCCCCCAAGAGGAAATTTCCTCACAAGGATAATAATTCGGTTGGAATCAAATGCCACCATCCAACTCCATCCTACCCACCACCCCCAAATACACACACACACACACACACACACACAGTAGATAGGAATATCTGGCAGTTTTTACTTTATGGGGACATTTGGTTGGCCCCCATGAGGAAAGGTCCTCACAAGGATTATAAGTGGTGTGTGTGGGTGTGTGTGTGTGTGTGTGCGTGATTTTTGTGGTCGGGACCAAATACGTTCCCAAAGGTAGGAATAACCGGCAGTTGTGACCTACCCATGAGGAAAGGTACTCACAAAGATTATGTGTGTGTGGGGGGGGGGGGGGGGGGATGGGATTGGATGGTGGCATTTGATTCCAACCGAATTATTATCCTTGTGAGGACCTGTCCTCTTGGGGGCCAACCAAATGTCCCCATAAAGTCAAAACTGCCAGGTATTCCTAACTAATTTGTGTGTGTGTGTGTGTGTGTGTGTGTGTGTGTGTGTGTGTTGGATGGTGGCATTTGATTCCCACCATCACACGCACACACATACACACACACACACACAGCCTGGCGCTAATCACATAACCGATCTCACACAAGACATTAAACCCAATATTGTCCTACTTAAAGCCGTCATGTACTCTGCTCTAATTCCATTAACACAGTTAATACAGCTAATTAAGAGGTGTGAGACAAGGTGACCGTGGCTTTCGCTAAACTTCTCACTAGCATGACTGTTTAAGCGAGAATGCCCGTCCTTCACCTCCTCATGTAATAAATGAGTGCTACATTTAATCAGAAGTGGGGGCGAGTGAAAGGGTAAAATGGGCAGCAGAACTGAGCTTGATTTATGATTTATGCACCCGCAATGCTAATGGAGAGGAAACTCTGGGCAGTGAGAGCAGATCGCCACACAGACTCTACTTTCTCCTTTACCACGTGCACCAACCTTCAGCTTCGACCAGCCACACCGACTCTGCCAGGTGTGCCGAGCCCTCGTGTTGGTCTTTTTTTCTTGTTTTTTATCTCCAGACTTTGATGGAACGTTAAGTGCATTTGGAAATCGTAAGTGAATTCAGTGTACATAGCATCCGTTTATTTTAGCTTAAAAATTAAAATGGCAAAACGAGGAAACTGCTCTTTGTTCCCATTCAATTAGGATAATTAAGAAATAGTTTCAAAATATATACAGATAAAAAAAATGGACTCATTAGGGGGCCAAGCACTATATTTCTTCTTCCTCGTATTATTATAATTTTTGGAACAGTACTAGTAGCTTCCTATTAGAGTCTATTACATCCCACTAGATATTTTGTAGGTGTTTTTATATTATTTGGCACAGTGATAGAGGACATTGCCAGCTACCGTCACAGGATTTTTTAGTATACATCACTCAAGCCCGCTCTTGCACCACCAATAGGGAAAATTGATGGGGCAAAACAACTTCACAACACCATGTTACATAAACGCAATTCTAATTCCTCCTGATTCTTTGCTCAAACGGAGTTCAACAGGTGTTATTTTCTTCCTTATTGGATTTTCTGCCTTTCTTATTTTTCATTTTCTGACATTTTTTTTACTCCTACAAATTGTTTCCACTTGTTTTCCCCACAGATACTTATAAATCTGAATAAGGAGTATATTTCAGTAACCTGGATCTCCAAGTAGGCTTCTTTGGTTATGATGTGTATTTGGGGACCTTTTCATAAAAAGCACAATAAAAATGAGATCAGTTTATACAGAAATAAATTTGGGGTGATTCCAAAGTTTTTAAATGGTCATGTCTTAGTGGGGGAACAAAGAAATGTTGTCAGGAGACCATGAGCTCAAATCCCGGGAATGCCACAGCGATCCGTGGCCGTGATTCCAATAGCGCGAGACTGGGTATGCTCACTCAGTGTGCTCAAGCACATAGAGATAGCCGACCATGGGAGTTTGTGTGCTTATGTATGTTAAAGAGGGCTGAAAGCGCTTTTGTCAGAGTGTGTGGCACTGCTTTGTGATGCAGTTTGAAACACATGTGCTAGCCTGACTTCCAGGTTATTGGAGCTAATTAATTTTCAACCCAAGACTGAATATACAATGCTGAAAAAGCAGCAAAGGAGAAATATAAGGAGTTTGTTTATGTGTATTGTTTTAAAGACAAAAACTTTTTGAACATCTTGTCAGTACATAAACTTTATTTCACTTTGTAACACACACACACAAAAAACACACGCACAATGTACACAGCCACAAAACCTGCTGCTATTTGTAGTTCTCATGCACAAACAGGTTCAACCCACGCAGTAACAACTGTTGTAAAGTAAACTTGCATCGCGTATTTCTGCGCGAAGTCTCTCAAATGGAAAAGTATAATTACAGAGATCCAGCAGCAGTGTACATGCTGTGACCTGTGCTTCTGTCACAGTATGCTCATTAAGAGAAAAAGAAAAAAGTATCGCTTGAGATGACATCAACTCTCATTTACTATGAAACTGCAGGAGGGGGAAAAAGAGACACTTAAAATAAACCAAGCTATCTTTTCCTCTTATCAATCTCAACAATACAAAGTGATGCAAGATCGCTCACCGGGAATCATACAGAGGAGTCCTGAGAACAATAAATCAAACTCCAGTGAGTACCAGCTAAATATGTTGGATTTGTTCATTATACATACAGATGGCGACTGGATAAGCCCAAATACCAATTAATGCACAAAACATCTTTATCAAGACTTACGGTCTAGTGCTGAGAAAGGCAGGAAGAAAAAATACTGAGATTAACAGTAGATTAAAGAGCTTTTATGTGAGCACACAGGGACACTAAGAGCATTTCCTAAGTACTATCTGAAGCAGGGACATTAATTAGTGAAGAATGGCTTGTTAATGGTCTTAACTTTCCACCATTAAAGCCATCACCATGGTAACACGGGAGGGAAAAACTGGCCGTATCAGGCTTTGAATTAAATCGTGCTACGGAAAACCCAGAGATCAGTAAAATCTCACCGCACACACAGACTGCACAAAGTAACTTTTACCGAACAACTAGATTCCCTCGCGCTAATCCGAGCTTGTGAGAACAAAGAAATAGGTCAAGCACTGCTAACGTCTAGCCTCTAGAATCCATAGATCATTAATCAAAATGTGAAAGACTACCAGCACATATGAATATAAACATGAAGGACACATTAAAGTCACTGACAAACTGATGAATAACAAAATGTACTCAGGGATTATTTAATTATCGAGTGTAACGCGTCCCGTCCTGGGTCTGCGTTCCCATAGTGCAGCCAGCGTTCCCGGGATAGACTCCGGATGACACTGACTGTGACACTGACCAGGATGAAGCGCTTACAGAAGATGAATGAATAAAATGAACAAGAGAGCATGTGTAATGGCAACCATTCATCACTATCCAAAAGCTAACTGGCAAAAATTTATCAAGAAATTCTGGTCTGATCTCCAAATCCTCTTTTTTCATACTGTATTTTGTATATATTAAATATATTCAAACATTCTGAAATTTTAGGAGCCAACAGAAACGGTAAACATACGGGTAAACAAGAGTATGTTAGCAAGTTAGGCCATTGTGGGTGAGTGATATGCCAAAAAAAATCAAAATATTTCAGGACATTTCTATGATGCATGCTAGGTGTCTAGATAATAATAATGGTAATAGTGGTGCAGGGGCGTGGTCAAGTGCCAGCTGTGGGCAGGGAGAAGGCGGGTCAAACTTGCAAGTAAAGTGTGATGATTCTCACTTGTGTCTTATTATTGCAAGTTTATTTAGTTGTAGCCCTTTGTGCACTCACTCAAACACACACACACACATGGAATAAGCATGAATGTGGAATGAAAGCTGTGAGTTTTTCTGTTGAGCAACATTTTGCAGAAACAACAGACTGAATAAATGTGAGGTCGGAGTCTTCCTCCGCACCCTTACAGGCCAGGGTTCTACAGTATCTACTGGATACTGATCATGTTCTCACAGCAATGATGTTATATCCTCTCATCACCCAGCCCTACTCGCCATTAAGTAGTTCAGCAATGGAAATTGAATGGACAGAGAGCAGGAGATGTGCATGTACGACAATATGTAACATTTACACTTATAGCTATAGATTACATACTTCATTTAATTCCTCTCCCAATAAATGAAACTTCAACAACAGTCTCATAGCCCAGATGTCTAGCTTTTAGTAAAAAGTATGTTTTACTGGGAATAAGCTTACTTCTCCAACAGAAATGATTGGTCATTTACGTGACACAATAAAGGACCAATCAGAGTAAACTCACAAGAACAAACAAACAAAATGTAGATTTTAATGCTGTGAACATTTTTTTTTCAATCCCATAACAATATCGTGCTTGGAAAAGCTCAAAAAAGTTTTAGTAGCTGGCACACGTCTGAGTGCATATAAGGAAGTGCAGATACAGTTCACAACCTTGAATATTTGAAAGCTTGTCACACACACACACACACACACACACAAATGTGTTCAGTAAATAGCCTGGCGTATGAGCAGAGGTCCTGCATCCCTGTCCAGACAGCGCAGAGCTTATCAAGTTAAATATTAGAACCAAAAACACATCAGCGACATCTCATATCTCTCCTGCTGCTCAGGCCTGATGGAAAATAAGGTTAGTGACTTATCCCTGGCTTTATCTCTGCATCTGCTATTAGAATAACATGTTGACTTTTTTCGGTCGTGATACCGTCACGTCTAATAAATACGGAGGATCTGCTGGCATAATGAGTCGTCTGTTTCTCATCACATTCTTCTTACTTAATGCAAAGACTGTGACTGGGGTCAGAGCACAGTAACGCTGAGCAACAAGATCTATAAAACACTTTCAATCCGACTGCTCGTGTATAAGTCGTAGTCCTGGAGAATATACTTTACAGGTGATATTTGCTCATGTTGGATTGTATTATCAGACCTGGCAAGCTATATGTTTTGATTTATTAACATCAGAGCAGGTTAGTATGATTGCCAATATACGCCAAAATATTAGTTTTTTTCTGCCCAATAAAAAAGGAGATGAGTCAATCGACATATTAATCTGGAATGACTCGTTGTAAGAGTTTTGAACTCTGATATGAACGGATGTTTCCTGCCACATGCTCTCGCTGGGACTCTGGCTTTCTGTTAAGATAAATGAATAATATTTAGATATTTAATAAATAAATTACATAAAATGCATCACTTTATGTTCGACTTGGTCGCTAACTTAAAGTATAAAAAAAAAGCATCCGTTAACTAAAATATTTATCTAACACTTTACAGTCACGAATATTAGACATTGATTAAATACTTTACAGTAATGCTTACTGTGCATTACTGTAGAATCGCCTAAAAATCCAACATCCAGCTGAATTATCACGATCGCTACTGCCAACAAGCAGCTCCCGACTACACAACTATTATTATTACACTCGCCCCTACTCTGCTTCAATCTAAAATGGTGCAAATGCATATTTCCCTATCCTTTTTTAAAGCCTATTTATTCCGAGTGATTAAATTAAATTATTGGAATTATTTAAAAAAAAAAAAAAAAAAGTGCAATGGGTAAGCTTAGCTTCAAATTGTGATTTACGTTTACAGAATTGCTCTGGATAAGGGCAGACACCCTTATCCAGAGCAACTTACATTTATACAACTGAGCAGGTGAGTGCTAAGGGCCTTGCTTGCTTGGTGGTCTTGGGATTCAAACTAACAACCTTCTGGTCAGTAACCCAACACCTTAACCACTGAGCTACCACTTCCACAAAGACACCCACCTTAATTAGGCTTTTTCAGCAATATAACCATCTTGTCATTATTCTCTCAGTTCTTTTACATCATTGACATTTCATATGTCAATGAAATGATCTGTGCACAACTAATTAAGTTTTAGGTTTGCTTGCTTACATACATGCAATATGAGAAGGTTTATTATACATGCTCAGATTTTCACACATTGAATGTATAGACATTGACATTTAGTTAACATGATAAACGCGTATAAAAAAAATGCATCTCGAATTTTTAAAAAAAAAATGCTATTCCTGACCTGTGAATAGTTTATGATGTGGGATTAAGAGTTCTTATACGAGCAAACCATTGCAATCCCACTCACTGCTGGTTTGGGTGAGTTAATGTTATGGTTAAGCTCAACTGGATCACGCTGACTGCAAGTCTGTAATATAGATTTTATATCATCCTATTTCCTGTTTGCAGTCCCTTATATACTTCTCTGAAGATTTTCTCTGCATCATCATGGGTGAAGAGAGGAAAACTACCAGGTTTGAAAATCCAGGTCTGAAATCTTGAAAATATACTGAAATAACATTCAAAAGGAAACAAGAGTGAAGTCCCTAGCGTGCTTCTAGACTTCGATCCAAAGCCGATGCAATCTCGAGGCTTGCGGGTGTGATGCTACAAGGCAGCTATGTTCCTGCTCGAGCTTGTCTCCGTATTATCAGCAGCTTGACTTATCAAATATCAAGGAAAGAAGTGTGCATTAAGAGCACAGCCCCAGTAGCTGCAAGTGTTAGGAAACACCTGCTCTGGTGGCACCTGTCCAAGTGTGTGTGTGTATGTGTGTGTGTGTGTGTGTGTGTGTGTGTGTGTGTGTGTGTGTGTGCACGTGCACGTGTGGGGTCCCAATCCACCAACTGTATCAACAGATAGACTATAATTGGCTTCTTGCCACACAATGACCACACAGTCAATTTCTGTCCATGTGTTATGTGTTAAGATCCAATTTCTGACTTATACAGAGCAGTATCTAGTGAGAGCAACACTAGGTGTGAGCTCACCTTCCAACCAACTCCCCAAAAAAGAGGAATGAGTCTCTGTGTGGACTCCGGACCACAGCAAAGGTACTTGTTTTATTGGTTTGAGCAGATCTACTCTTCAGAATGTGTTAGGGGAGATCGAAAGAGGCAGTCATGCAGCAGAAGCTCTCTCTCTCTCCCTGTCCATCTCACTTGCTCAAAATTCCCCCCATGAGAGAAACGGCATAAGTCCTTTCAAGCATGCTGCTGTGAAATTCCCTTTCAATACATCTCTATAAGAGTGTGAGATACAGCGAAGTATGAGATATAACTACTATTATACATACGGTATGTTCATGATACATGTACACGTCATATCTTTTTGGAGAAAAAACAATTGAATTAAATAAACATACTTCACCGATCGCAGATGGGATTCACTCTTTCTGCTCGAAACACACACGTACTGGCATCCACACGCTCTTCGGGTATGAGGAATTGTGGCAGGGAATTGTAGGGAGAGATAAACTGACAAGCCACTACAGTACACAAATCGTAGACAGAAGCAATGCCAAAACATCACTTACACTGTCAGGAGAGGACAGCCAAAAAAATCAGCCCCTGCACCTAGACAAGAAGCCTTCACTTATTAACAGTTAAACAACAAAGATATTGTTTGATGAATTCTGCAACTGACTAAAAGGGTAATCTTCAATTAACACCCTTTGAGACCTGAACTGCTGATTTTTTATTATTATTATTATAGAGTTATTACTGTTTCGCTCGATTTGTGCTTTCATCTCCACAAAACCTGCTCACAATTAGAGGGAAGCGCTTACAGGTTTGGTCTCTTTAGGTTTTGAGACTTCTGTCTATAAATTCTTTTTTAATTAAAGTGTTAGCATTGGGACGTGAAGCACTAGTGTGAGAAAAATTGCCGCCCAAAGCAATGCGTACTGACTACTGCACATATATATTTTTCTATATGTGTAAGCATAGATATAGTATATAGGTATATACACACTGCTACTTTTATGTTTTATGCATTTATTTATTTATTTATTTTATTTTTTTCAAAAAATGCTAAAAGTATTTACACAGTTTTGTTAAGACAAGCAAAAAAAAAAAAAAAAAAAAAAAAAAAAAAAAAAAAAAAAAAAAAAAAAAAAAAAAAAAACTTATATTGAACAGCAAACTGAGACTGAATAAGCTAGTCAAAGCTTGTGGAAGTATTATGATTTCTCTGCTTCAGATTTAGTATCCCATAGCCACACTAAATAAACTAAACCGCTTTCCTACATCAAGAAAACAGAAAACTCTTCCAATGGCTTCCATGCCGTTTTACTAGCCGATCACTAACTTAACTGATCTGCTCTTCCCAAACACAGTTACCTCAATCCAGCTATATTAATCATCTTCTCAGGTGTAAATAAAGGATTTCTTAAAATTAGCATGATTAGTAAATCTGGTGTGCTTCATCTTCACTTAGATTTGTCAAGCAATATACAGTGACAAGCCTGAGTCCAATGCAAAACATGTAGCAGTGCATAATTGCAAAGCCTAGCTACTTTGACAAGGCATTATAGCAACTCTTATCTTCCAAACCATCGCCAATGTGTACTAAATTAAACCTTGAGGATGTAAACATTTGTATCTGTCTCACTAAATTGTATTCACAAATTGAATACATGTTCACGTTATCTCTTAACTGAAGTCAACAAGGAAGCGATAAAATTAGATAAACAATGAAAATTATTGCTAAATGAAATTAGCTGCACCTTGTTTATGTTTGTCAGCTAAAGTTAACTTTCATCCTCGAAAATATTAGAAATGTATAGCCATATTAGGAAAAGATGAAGATCTTGAAGATATCTACTGCTGATTTTGTTGTCCAGTGTCAATTCTGCTAGTTCGAGTCAAGTCAAGAAGCTTTTATTGTCATTTCAACCATATATAGATAGCTTTCATGGGGTGTCCTAATTTTTCACATGACTGTAGCACCATGGTCCTGGAGGGACATCATTTCATTTCACTATGCACTGCGTGTGAAAACCTGTGTTGTTTTTTTTAAACAGTTAGACATACGGGCATTTGATCTTCATTTTAACAATATTGAAAAATTCAAGTAATATAACTAAACAAATAAAACCAAAGGAAAGTCTTTTTTTTTAATGATCTGTAAAATGTGAGGAAAAAAGTAAGGACACCCCCACATTTATTTGGACTTAAAATGGATAAAATCACCTACAGGTCTATCACATCAGGTGCAAATCATTACAACATTGTTCCAGAGCATTTTGAAGGAGGCTTGTCTTATTTAAACCTCAGACATTTAGCTTGGTTTGCTCTTAATTGTTGAAGTGAGAGGTATCACAATGGCGAGATCCAAAGAGCTCCCTGAGGCCTTTAGAAAGAAGATGCTTATGAGTCTGGTAAGGGATACAAAAAGATGTCAAAAGAATTTGTAATCAGCCATTCCATTGTCCAGAAAATCATTTATAAGTGGAGAACATTTAAAACAACTGCCAACAAGGCCAGGTCAGGCCATCCAAGCAAATTCACCCCAAGAGCAGACCGCAAGATGCTTAAAGACGTCTCCAAAAACCTTAAAATATCATCACGGGACCTACAGCAAACTTTTGCTACAGTTTATGACAAAGTGCATGATTCTACAATTAGAAAGAGACTACACAACTTTAATTATTATGGGAGGTGTGCAAGCAGGAAACCTTTGCTGTCTAAAAAACATGAGGCCAAGACTGAAGTTTCCCAGAGAACACAGAGACAAAGACCAAGACCTCTGGAATAATGTGCTTCGGACAGATGAGTCTGCAATTGAATTATTTGGACACCATAACATGGCATGTTTGGCGTAAACCAAATACAGCATTTCAGCAAATTAACCTCATAGCAACTATGAAACATGGAGGTGGAAGTGTTATGGTTTGGGGATGCTTTTCTGCAGCAGAACCTGGCCAGCTCATCCATGATGAATTCTACATGGTATCAGAAGGTGCTTGAGGAACATGTAAGACCATCTGTCAAAAAACTGAAGCTAAAGCGGAACTGAACCTTGCAACGTGACAATGACCCAAAACATACCAGTATATCCACCAAGCTGGCTGGAAAGTAAAACATGGAGAATTCTGGAATGGCCGAGTCAAAGTCCAGATCTAAATCCTATTGAGATCCTGTGGGGTGAGTTGAAACGGACAGTGCATGCAAGAAACCCCCAAACATCACACAGCTGAAAGAATTCTGCATTCAGGAGTGGGGGAAACTTTCTTCCAGTCGATGTCAGAAACTGGTAGATGGCTACAAGAAACGTCTCAGTGGGGTTATTTCAGCCAATGGGGAAAACACTAGCTAATAGGGGATAGGGTGTCCTAACTTTTTTTCTCAGGTGAAAATACATTTTTGTTGATTTCTTTAGTTTAATAAGTGAAAACAAAGTGACATTTTGTTGCTTACATGCAATTACACCACTTTCATCTACAGGTACAAATTAAAACAAGATCAGAAATTGACATGTTGACATTTCTTAATAAAGAACTGAATATTCAATGGGGTGTCCTAATGTTTTCACATGACTGTATATAAAACAACTCTAGCTACATAAAACTACACAGAGCTACATACAGAGCTAATGCCCTAAGACCTGAAGCTAATCCTAAGACCTGAAATTTCAACTCATAGACTTGGGATAGTCATCTCATCTACCAATTCCTTCCGTGAAACTGCGAACTCCCTACTTTTAAATTAGTTTATAACAGTATTGGCTTTAGATCAATTATTTGCTAGTCAACTCGCTATTATCCTCTGTTAATTGTTGTGTTACAATTTCAGACCAGAATGTTGCATGAGTGCAACTCAAGCCTGTAACTTTAAAAATTCTATTAAAAGAAGCTTTTTCTGACCTTTACATGCTCTAACAGAGCAAATGAAAGACATGTTTTTGTTAGTGTCCATGTGGCGCTAGTACACCTTCCTATAATTACGATTACCAAGGTACCACAAATGCAGCATAAGGCTCCACAGAAAATGTAGATTGCACAGAAATGTGCATTCACAAAAGCATTTGTCTGTCACAAAAGCATTTGTTTTGACTTCACTGGTGACTAACGGTCAGTTAAACAGCTGTATCCTTCATACAGAATGGCAGAAAGGTCCTTGTACTAGAAACATTTATTCTATCGGTCTGCATATTCAAAATCTAACAAGCCACAGACACATTCACCACAGGGAGTTGAACAATCCTTGCCGATTCTTTTCTTCCTGCTTTCACACTGCTGTTCTTCAATAGAAAGGCTTCTAAGACAACACTAATTAGCACGAAAGACCTCAAAGCACACAACAACCTTTTTAAAAGTCTAATAATACTCACAATTATATTAAGACTCCAACACAATAATTTGCTCCTAATGCGGTGGAAGTTGTTTTTGTGCTGATCACAGATCAGCTTTGTGCTTCATATTATAATGAATCAGATTGAAATTGAGATGAGGAAAGCAACATAAAAGGGATAGCTCCCCTGAGAGCCCACAGGCATGACCACCCTCATTAGCATTGGCAGGTTAAATTAGTTTAGAGCAGAACGAAGTCCCAATGGAACAAGAACTGGGTCAGTGGTAAATATCTCTTCAATACAGGTACACCATTACAGGCTGGTAATTGTTCGGAAGCCTCTCTAGATTTGATCCAATCTAAATCTTAGTCACTCCCAAAGTGGCTCATTCAAATACTATTCCTAAATACATTAGGAGTTAATGTAGGAAGGACCACTGAACCAAACCAAAACAACTCCCAAGATACCAAAAACAACACTTTTTGCAATGAGCTCAGTTGACTGGAGCAAGAATTTATTTCTTCATTGTTGACCATGTTGACTTCTAATCTCCGGTAAAATTATGTCTGATGCTTTAGCACCCCAGTTCAAATGTTTACTGGCTATCGAATCACGTTAGGTCATTACAATCTGTGATTGAGTGCAATTATTTGGCAAGGAGATATCGTCCACAAGCTCATTTATCTGTTTATCACTGCCAGTGACATACGTCTGATGGTAGGTCTGCACTATCTATATGCCGATCACAGCCATATTAAGCTTGCTGAAGGGTTTTCACTAGATATTGGAGCGTCGCTGTGGGATTTGTGCGCATTTACCTACAGAGCACTAGTGAGGTCAGGCATTGATGTTGGATGATGAGGAAGGTCTGGGTTCTCTGAAGTGTCAAGTTGCCATCACTGGGCCCCTGAGCAAGGAATGTTGAATCAATGCTGTCCATAAATTCCAAAGCTGGGATATGCAAAGAACAATTTCACTGTGCTGACAATTTTCCTTTATATCCCAAAAGTGATCAATAAGATTGAGGTCAGGGACATGACAACTGGTTCCACACCAGCCATGGCAATCCATATCTTTATAAACCTCAATGCCACTGTCATGCTGGAACACGTTTGTGTCAGGCAGTGAGGGGAAATCTCAATCCTAAAGCATAAACAAAAGACATTCTGGACAATTCTGGGCTTCCAACATTGTGGCAACAATCAGGAGAAGGCCCACACACAGGTGTAAATGTCAGGATGTTCGCATACTTTAGACCTATAGACAAATCTCATTGTGTTATGAGAGGTTTATGATGAGTTAGGAGGAAGCTAGCCTCCATATTTTATTAAACAAGGTAAGGGGTTCAAGTACAGTACAGGGATGTCTCATTCTGAGCAGCAGTGAAGCCTCCTAGGACTCCCTTGATTTTGGACTCCTGAAGCCATAGCAAAGAAGACAGTCAGGATGCGCTTCTTGAAATCCCAGCACGACATCCATTCCAGAAATACTTAAAGGTACAACATAAAAACAGCAGTTCCCTCTAGCTTTTTCCGGATGTTGCCTCTTTTTTCTTCCTTCAGGCGCTCCTTCTCGTTCCTTGCGTCTTTCACCTGTCTGAGTCTGCCCTTTCCATTACCGCTTCGGCCTCGTCTTCACCGGCGGACGTGACTGGGCTTTTATCTCCCCACTGCAGCCGTTCTTGACAACCAGCCGGCTTAAAAGCAGAAACTGGCCCAAATTCTCAAGGGTGGATAAACGGATTAAAAATATCTGCCAGATATTGCTCAGTGGAGCAAAGTTAGAAACATCTTTGTTAATCATTTGGCTTTGAGTTTATCTTAGTACTGATGACAAACCTGCAGCAATTTTATTCTTCCATGACAAAAGAAAGCAGCTGATTTCAGCATAAAGCGCTTTGAAGAGAGGGTTTTGGGAAAGGCCAAAACAACAATAAGAAGTGTAAAAGGGTTGGAATGATGGATTGTTTCATTTTTTTTAAAAACTACGCTTTACTGGAATCAGACATCTGTTAAGATTACAGGATGGACAATCACTTGGAAATTCACTGGCAGGCAGATTTGTTCAGATTCACTTTTCACTACTTAATTTAACAAAGTGGTTCAGCAATTAAAATGCTTGATGCGTGGCATGAAATAAATGAACTGCACCATCATGTCAAAGGACACATATGAGCTTGTTTCAGTAGTCCCCCAGAAGTACAAAGGAAACTTAATAACAGGAGTAGCTGATCCAGCAGCAGGTGACAGATGAGTGCCTAAGGCACTTTCCTTAAATCTGCACCCTGCTCTGGTTGTCCAATGAAGTGCCAGCGGACATAAAGCAGCCCCAAACTCCCCAAACGACTAAGTAAATTGGTCATGGCCAATGATCCGTCACAGTTATCACAGACATACATAAACACTTTAGTCATTAATCATGGAGCAAACAGGCATAAGGTGGATGACTGGGACTTGCTGCAGGTCAGGAGAGAGCCATAAGAAGTTGTTAAATCACCTACACTGCTTTTTCATTACGCAGAGTAATTTACAGGAAGAGGGAGTGGAATGATGAAAAAATGATGAGGTTGTTAAAGCTATGCGAGTTCCAGTGGAGAGCTTGACATGTCATGGGTTAATTAACATTGTCATTCAAAAGGATAATTAAAGGGCATTTGAAGAGTAGGAAAAGTTTCAAGAGGACGCAAAAAAGCGCACGATGAGTGCTGCTCGTACATGACGACCAAATGAACTCAAACTGACTGAAAATAGTCTAAATGTCGAGCTGTATTTAGACCTTACTTTAACAATATATGGCTAAAAGTCTGTGCACCCCTCATTTGTGATTAGTGATCATTCAGCAACAAGAGCATTAGTGAGATCAGACACTGAAGTTGGGTAAGAAGGTCTGGGGTGCAGTCAGTGTTCCAATTTATCCCAAAGGTGTTCAGTGGGGTTGAGTCAGAGTCAGGGCTTAGTGCAGGACACTCGAGTTCCTTGGCAAACCATGTCTTTATTGAGCTAGCTTTATGCACAGGGGCCTTGTCATTCTGGAACAGGTTTGGGCCTCTTAGTTCCAGTGATGGAAAATTCTAATGCTACAGTATATTTGAGAACATCTTAAGATCATACAATTGTGTGCTTTTAACTTTGTGGAAAAAAGATATATGGGGTGTGATGGTCAGGTGTCCACAGACTTTTGGCAATGTAGTATATTTATATTTTATGTCTTCTTCTTCTAGTATATTTTATGTAGGAAACACATTGAACTACCACAGGAAAGAAGTGTCCTTTATTTGGAATTCATTTCCTTCATTCTCTTAAAACACACACACACACACACACACACACACACACACACACGACCATCAAAATATATTTACTCAGAGAGATTAGGCAACAGCCAGCTCTTCGTAATTGCTTCCTGTATAACACATAATAGTTTCCCCTCAGGAAGCCTTATCAATACAGCCCACTGTCGCTCAAAGTACAAGCCATAGCGGTTAAGGCCAGGAGATTCAAAACACGTGTGCAGACTGGGGATACCTACATTTTAATAATCAGGTATCTGTCAGAGTTAATGAATGGATACTCAGTTAAAAGCTTTGCATTGAATGTAAATGTATTTAGAGTACCATTTTCCTCGGTAATTAAACTTTCCTCCTGTCGATGGTGGCATGCATGTTTAACAGAAGAAATAATGAAGAGAAATAATCATTAAAAAATGCACAGCAGAGACTTTTCTGAATGTCAGCTCAATATTTCAGCCTGCCTTACTTCAGCGGCATGTGCTCGGCCGTGGGGTAAAACTCAAACAGTGCGGAAGTTCTAGCTCCCACAGAGATTTTAAAAAGGCTACAACTACATTGACTTGTAGGTAGGATGTCTGAAAATCTTAGACAGTGCACGGTTAAAATAATCTGAAGGTCAATATGTACATTTAGAGGTTATGTGGAGAGAAAAAACACAGAAATGAAAGCTTTGGTGTAAAAATGAGATGCGTCTTTAGGGAGTTGGGATGCATCGGATGTGGAGGAAAGGTTTTTAGTGTGTTGTCTCTATTTATGTCGCTGAAGATTTTTTAATGGAGTTGTACTGGATGCTATTGGAAATGTATTACTGTGCAGCTCTCTGGTGTTGCGAGCTTCGTATCTGGGTGTCTGCATTGAAGTGAAAACTGCAGCTCCCAAGACACCTCGACAGTGCAGCTCCCTGCGCCGACGCAGCGCCAAACACTTTTCTGTTTCAGATTTTCTCTCTGACTTCATGTTGATGTTGAGCAGAATAGTGATTTGAGTAGGGCTGAAACGATTCCTCGAGTAACTCGAGTAATTCCAATACAAAAAATCATAGAGGTAAATTAGTTGCCTCAAGGCTTTGTTCAGTCCATTTACTGTAACTACACACAAAGCATTGCGTTTCCCCACAGACCATTATTACTGACGCACAACCCGCTAAGCTCGGGGAGAAAAGATTCAGGCCAAAGAAAACGGCAGAAAGTTTTCAAAGTTTGGGATCATTTCAAACTAAAACGGAAAGAAAACTCCGTACAGTGTGATTACTGTAAGATTGAACTGGTTTACCACAACAGTACAAGTTCGATACTTCAATATCTCATTCAAAAACACACAGTCCACAGAGTTGACACAAGCTAATGTTAGCATGTGCACTTAGCTTAAATCAATATGACTGCTAGTTGAAATTAAGGCCCGTAAAAATGTATGTAGATTGTAGCTACATGTAGTGACTATTTACGACCGTAAATCAGTATGGTGGCTAGTTATGATGTTCCTAATTTAGCTAAGTTTTGTGAAAGCCTAAGCATCATTCATGTTGATAGCCTCACTCCCTGTCACTCTCACTCACACATACCAGTATGTAGAGAGACACTTAAGAGGGTTGATTCTCCAAATAACTCTAATTTCATGTTACAGAAATATGCGTTTTTCTTTATTTTATGTGTATGGACTCGTGTTCTTGTTCCAAGTTACCTTCCTGACCACTAATTTTTGCCTCTTACAAAAGCCACAAAGTCTTCCAGGAAGACAGTAAAGGCTTATGTCATGCTTGAGCTGTAGTTAGACTGAAACTTGAAAGTTAATTTGCACAACATAAATGCAATGTTTAGGTATTATTATTATTATTATTATTATTATTATTATTATTATTATTATTATTATTATTATTATTATTGTTGTTGTTGTTTTGTTTTAGGTTGTACTATATTTAAATTTTTTTAAGTAATAAGTTTTTATTTATATATTTGTATTTGCATTTTGAATGCAATATGTCAATTAAATGCACTAAATGGGTTCAGATTTTATTTTAATTTCTCTAAATAGGAAAGAACTTAGTTGTTCATTTTAAGAGCCTTGTCTTATTTTCTCTTGCATATTTAGTATTCCTCTTTAATAAACAAAAAGAACTTCTTATCCGATTACTCGATTAATTGATGGAATAATCGCTAGAATATTCGATTACTAAAATAATCGATAGCTGCAGCCCTAGATTTGAGTATACCAATAATAACAGACTAAAAGTGCCATTAACACAGTACCATGGCTCACCCCAAAGGCACTTCAGCTTAAAAACAAAAACAGGGAAACTCTGCTGCTAGGCAGTGCAGGAAAAATGGCACGTGTCCAATTAATTACGCCAACAGGTGCATTGGTGAGAGTAAATGCACACTGACCGTGTTAACATTTCAGTAATGACTGATTTATTAGTAGGGTGTAATTCTCTCATTTAATTAAGCAGTATTGGTAGAAGCACTGTGCCCAGTCTCATGGCCTTAGGGGAACAGTCTGAACCTTTACTCAGGCTTCATCTGGAGGACGAAAGCAATACCTCTCTCTCTGATTCTCTCTCTCTCTCACACACACACACACACACACACACACAATAATGAGACTGCAGCACTTCATTACAGACTTCTACACCTTTCTGTAGCAAATACAAAATGAATTATTAAGATCATGGGATGTATACAATGCAAATTCCTTCATCACAGGCTTAATTTCCGGCTGCTTTGTTGGCAGCAGAAATGTTGCAAGCATTGTGAGCATCTTCCTGTGACACCTGTGACATGAGCGTGCAGAACAGAGTCAGTAAGCGTAATCTTTAAGAATGACTGTAAGGAGATTTGAATGAGATGTGAATTGCACACACTCGAAGACATTCAGAAGCGAGTATGCAGTGAGAGAAATTCACGCATTGGAGCACTTCAGGTCAGCGAGCACTGAGACACGCAAGCTTACTTTTCCAACTCAGTTGCCAGCATCTACACTATGACTCAAGAGCCATGGTACCGATTTCTGCTCGTTCGGGTCGGTCCCCATCACTCTATCTATTAAAAGGTACTAATAAACACCAAAATGCCTTAAATATAAAATCGGCTCGTGGAGCTTCATTGATTGCTTCAAGAAACAAGGTACTTGTCACAAGACCACAGCCTTGACTACTCCACCAAAGCAGCCATTTATTGTGGCAAGCTGACAAAACTCTTGTGTGTGTGCGGTCAACAAAAGGAAGAACACCTCAGAAGTACAGCTCATGCAAATATAAATATGTTAAACAATCACAAGGGTTCGTACATAGAGCGATTTGTTCGCCCGAGTGTCCCTGGAGACCCTTCTAGCGTAAAGGAGTATGCATTGCTGTCATACCACAGGCAGCAGGTAATTGCACACCTCAACTTGCGTTTAATTAGCAACAGTGATTTCGCTCTGACTGAAGAGTCCCCCCGCAGCACCGGAGCTGGATGCATAAAACTTGCACGTACAAAAACATTTATTATCCACTGTTACTAAAGGATGAAATTAATTGGCTTACTGACAAGACAGTCTTACTATATAATTAATTCCCATCAGTCTTTCCAGAACAACATCTCTACTGAGGGATAGGACGGTTAGGACAGGTTCAATCAGGGGTCAGTGTAATCCAGTAACACACACTCTTCTGGGTGCTCCAGGGGACGAGGAGTGCAGAGGACAAAGAAAGTCAGTCACAAGTAGATTAAAGATGTGCTAATTACCTGACACGCCATCATTTATTACAAGTCACTTGTGGTCCTTTCACATATACTGCATTCGACTTATCTTGGACACGGACACCTCCATGATCGCTTTTGGTGGCAGACCTTCAGACTGACTGCAGAAACTATGAACTCCAGAGCAGCTTTTATTGGCCAAGTAAAGCACTGGACATTGGACATGTAAAGCAACCAATCACAGTTCGTTTTGTTCAGTGTTCTATTTAGGGGTGTGAACATTTAAAAACAGACCGGTGTGCAACCATAGATTGCTCATTTAAGAAAGTCGTGCAAACTAAGGTGTCTGTGAACTTTACATCATTTGGAAAATCCAGTGTTTAGCTGATCTTCATAAGAGCTCTCAATCACAGTTGTTAACACGACGGCTTCCTTCTTCCATGAGTAACATCGAGCCTCATGGCGGCTTTGTTTCCAGGCGGACCAGTAAAAAACGTGACATACAAGTCCTCAAAAATTCCAAAGTGTTTCCAATTTTGCTTGGCGTATGCATCAGACATTCAGTAGGTTTGTTGGCGTGACGTTTGAGGCTGAGTCTACCAAGTAACCTGTACAACGTTACAGCAGTGCTATAGCAGCCAAGTTGAGCTAGCGTCACTTGCTGAACTCGGGTTTTACGAGACTATCCAAATTTTCAGTGTTTCCTTATTTTTTTCCTCGCCGTAGGTCGGAAATGACCATGACTCAAATGCAGCATTAGACACAAATGCCAGGTTCACAACTAGCATTAACATCTGTCTGAGATGGCTTCTCCTTGGGTGAATTTTTTCAGTGTGTCCACACTACTCACACTATTTATACTACAAAACAGCGTAGGACAGTGCGTGCGATTCAGGAAAAGTCTGAACACTGTTGAATTATTACACATTATCCATTTATTAAAATAAGGTTTTTTTTAATTCTGTAAGCAAATATGTTGATATTGCAAACCTACACCATTGCTTTGTAGCATTGTAGTCTTCTTTTTCCTTTCCTCATGACAAAGTAAAATTTTACTCGTCTTATACTTGGCTGTGTCTTTTTAAGAGTCAGTGAATTTTAAGGACATTCTCTTGTTTTTCCACAGTTAAAAAAAAAAAACGGATCACATAGAGGCCTATCCATGAAAAGGCCCTGCCCTGGAGAGATAAAGCTGATACTCCATAAAACTAATGAGAAGGAAAGGTCAGTTTATCATTCACAAGCCACTGCCAAGCCTGAGTGCATTTTACGAGCACTGCGGCCTGTGTGTAGAGCTACTGTAAAGCAGAACATTACTGCTGGCTTCGCTCTCTTAAATCAATCATTCACAGAAGGTGAAAGAATATATGATTTTCCCAGCAGTTCAAGAACATCATTATTTAAAGATGTTTACAAGTTATGCTGAAATTGTACTTTTCAAAAAATTCCATTATTAATATTCTGCACTGAATTTTAAAGCCACCGTGTTAGCGGCTCGTGCAAACAGACGTCGCTCCAGCCGTTTACATTTTAAGATACTCACTGGTCAGATGTTTTTTCGCAAAGCAGCTTAAAATTAAGCCGAGTAGATGATGGGTAGGGGCCACGCTCAAGCTCAGCAGTGGCAGTCCAAAAATATAAAGCTCTCAACTTTCCCGTCAGACTTCACCTTTGAGCCACTACCCCCTCTTTCTAGGACCACTCCTTCCCAAGACATGGACACACACACAAACACACACACACACACACACACACACAGGATATGACACAGGGATCAGCAGTGCTTTTCTTCTCCTCAGGCAGGTACACACCTCATTCCAGAGAAAATCCCCTCATATGTGTGATCATTCTGTGCAAAATTGTACATGTCTACACACACACACATATATATTAAATACACATATGTACAGCAGGGTCCAAAACTCTGAGCTCACTAGTGAAAATGCTTCTATTGGGCATTCCTTTCTAAAGGAATACAATAGATTTCACAATAAATGATATTACAACAACAGCTTGAATGAAAAGGAGAATATTGAAATATTGTATTTCAGAGTAAATGTATTTCGGAGTTTCTTAGTGTTTGGTTCGTCTCATTTGTGCTTTCATGACAGTATGAACTCGAGCTGGTGTGGACTCCACAAGGTTGTGCAAGACTTTATGATCCTTTTTACATCAAATCCACTGAAAATGTGCTTCAAGAGAAAAGATTAATTATGAGGAAAATCTTTTAGTATGAGCCTTTTGTGCAAAGCAGTTGACATGGTCAATATCACAGATTTGCTAGGGAACTAGAAATAGTGCAGAATACTTCCTTTGTGTATTAAATATCTCAAAAATCTGAAACCTTCTGTTCATTTAAAACAGGAAAATAATCCCAGATTTTCAATGTGGTCTCAGATTTTTGGACCATAATTACACAAACTAAATTAAGGGCAAATGTGAAATCAGTGTGTGGTTTGCTCTTTTTCACTTTAGTGCGATGCTGTTCAAAGTAAATATCAGATAAAACATAAAAAGAAGGCCATTACTAGCCCAAAGCGTGTTATTTTCCTATGACAGCACATCCCAGGGCATTTCATTCCTCTTTCACCACAACCTCCAATTTCAATTTTTAATTCATTGCACTGAGCTTTTTAAACCGTTTATAGTTTATAGCATAGCTTACTTTATCGTCGTGAGCAGTCATTCCCTCATAAAGCTCCCTTCTTCTCTATCTCAAGGTCAATAAGACGAATATTGCAACATCTTACAGATAAATCAGACTTTCTCTACTGCAGAAAACATCCTGACTAATACCCCAAAATATCCTTATAAAAAAGTCTTGCAATTCCAAACAAACATATTTTGCTAAATAACAACATGCTTTTAATCTGTTTATTATTAGACTTAGATTATGTAGATCATCTACCATTCAAGTCACCATTAATTATTCATTGTCTACCGCTTATCCAAACTATTCTCGGGTCACGGGGAGCTTGTGCCTATCTCGGGCGTCATTGGGCATCAAGGCACGATACACCCTGGACGGCGTGCCAACCCATCGCAGGGCGCACACACTCTCATTCACTCACGCAATCACACACTACGGACAATTTCGAGATGCCAATCAACCTACCACGCATGTCTTTGGACTGGGGGAGGAAACCGGAGTACCCGGAGGAAACCCCGAGGCACGGGGAGAACATGCAAACTCCACACACACACACACACACACACACACACACACACACACACACACACACACACACACACACACACACACACACACACACACACACACACACACAGCGGAGGCGGGAATCGAACCACCAACCCTGGAGGTGTGAGGCAAACGTGCTAACCACTAAGCCACTGTCCCCCCCCCCCCCCCCATTAATTAGAAACAAAATAAAGTGCATTCATATAAGCCTGTGATTAGAATAACACTATTGTTAGCCACTGTTATAGAAATGTAATCAGCATCTAACCAATCAGATTGGAGAATTCAACCTATTTTTTTTTTATCTATCTCCATGTAGATATAAAAAAAAAAAAGAACTAAAAATGGGTACTTTTGGTTCTGAAATCTGAGTGGTTGAGCCACGCTGAAAGCTAGCGTAAAATCCTTGGATATATACGCAAACATGCTGCCAGATCACAGTGATTCCGTATTAAAGCATCCATTATTCTATCCATCTAACGCCCTAATCTTTATCTGTTATGTTGCTTAGCAACCAAAGTTTGCTGTCAACAGACACTGAATGATGTATAAATTGTTTACAACGAATATTTCAAAATTCAATACCGTATTTAAACGTTGGATTTTATCATATTGTTTTTAATCGCAGTTTTGGAAAAGCAGTAAGCTACTCGGGGGTGTGTGTTACAGTGATTTAACCCCGGGTAAACGTGTAAATAAATCACTGCAGCACACGCCTTCAAGTGGATTCTTCCTTTCCTAAAGGACACAGTAGTTATCATTTGTGTTGAATCTTTCATTTTAATTGTAGGTGTTGCACATATTTTCAATAATTCAATTTCAATTCAATAATTCATTTATTTTAAAGTCATGAACATCAGTAGCCAGGCTCTAGCCATGTCATTTGTAGTAAAAATCTCCATGAAAAATGGTCTTACTTCAGACCAGCGCTTAGATCCTAATTGAAACCTGTTGGGTTTTTCCACAACTTCAGTTTAATAGACCATTTTTTTGTGCTTCGTATCGTTTTACATTTCAGATTTAAATCTGCATTCTATACAAAACACTAAACATTCAATCATTTCTAACACTATACTGAGGAAACCAAGCACAATCCAAAGGTCTAAATATGGACTGATGGGCAGCCAATTTTATCCCTTTCAATTTCTCACAAATGGCTGTCAAGGCCGTCAATTTCAATTCCCATCCACTGCTTCGCCCACCCCCTTTACGCTTCACTGTTTCATTCCAAGCCTGCTGGCCTGTCAGACGGCTGTCAACAAAAGCGATGTTGACTAAGTTAAAGTCGAGTTTTAGCCTTTAACCTCTAATTCTCTTCTCTGAGGTCTTCAGAGTAGAGCTGCAAAAATCACCAGAGATGTTGAACAAGCACAAACAGCTAGGCTTTCTGTTCAGTCAGATCATTTGGAGAAACCAAGAATGGCTCCTTAACAAGTCAGTAATCGATGCATCCACCAGGCTAAAGATCTTCTGCCATGATAAACAGCAGCATGAGACGCTGATGTTGAGCCTGGAATCTGTCATCTATCCCAAACCCACAAATTTACTGGCCTCAGTCACTTCTCTTATCCAAGCCACAGCGTTCCAGCATGTTCTCCTGCCACTCAACATGGGTTCCAGATCGTCTCGCCAACATGAGTTATAGGATACTCATCCAACCAAGAAGGTTTGGATAAAATAGCACAAACACGCACTATACGTTCAAAATCCAGGCAGGATTGTTAGGGATTAAACACTAAAGCTTGTATATCCAAAAAAAAAAAAAAAAGTCTCAAACAGCATATCGTTCTTTGAATTTTATGTTCTGTTCAGAAAAAAGGTTTCTTTATGAATTTGATAACTAAAAAATTTATTCAGAAAATCAAACACCAGGCCTGATCTGCTTTCACTGACAAGGATGCGCCGAGAAATGAATCTTTGTCCATTCTCCATAGCGGAACGAGCAGTACTCAATGAATAACCTCATGCCCCAAACGAGCGCTTGAAGGAATACCCTGCTCTGTCCGTGTCTATATGTTTGCACATGGGTTTAATTAGCCAGGTTGATTAATCCATCTCAGGCTAGAAGGAGGGGCAGCTGTGTGAGGCAGCAGAGCAACAGCTGAGAGAAGCCTGCAGACACCCTGCTGCCTCTTCCATTCACACATAGACAAGAGCACACAGATAGGACATGCCAGGGGGTGGGTGTGTGTGTGTGTGTGTGTGTGTGTGGGGTGTTGGGGGGGTGTTGGGTGGGTGGCTGGGTTCTGGGTGAGCTGCAATCAGTCGGACCTTAACACAATGCTAAGGAGAAGTGTGTGTGTGTGTGTGTGTGTGTGTGTGGCATGTCCATGTAAGCAAGGACACTCATTTTCTATCGTGTTTGGTGAGATCGCAGTAAACCGTCAGTCATCTTGACTGACACTGATGAGGATTAAGCTTGCTTTGGAGATCAGATAGTCCCCCCTGCAGAGAACTCAAGTGTGACACTGAGATGGTTACAGATGTCTCCATTTCTGCTCATTACCTGCCGTGCCACATGCAATTAAGAAAAAGAAGTCCCAGTGATAAAGTCAGCATGAAAATCTAATGAAAAATGTCGATCTAATGAAAAAGACGATATTTTCCCTACATACATTAGACTCTTTCTGTTCTGTAACAATGATGAATAAATTCAAAACCACACAGCCAAAAAAAAAGTCATTTGCAAATAAGCATGCCACACTGCTGGCTTGCTTCCTACTCCAGAACATTCTTGGACTATATGTAATGCATATTGTCAGTGTTTGAATAAATGATCCTGAGTCATCAGATAATAGAACCGAAGCACCAACCAGGTTTGCAATCGTTTGAAGTGGTTTCTTCCATCCAATATTGTTCTGCAGTCCTGTCTAATCAACATTTACTGTTCTTGCATTTTTACATTTTGTCTATTGCCCAATATGGGTCCCTCGGTTCGATCCTGAGCTTGAACTTTCACCCCATACAGAGCATATCCTTCTCACACCAACGTTGCTCAGGACCAGGCTCTGAATCCACATGGCCCTGACCAGGAAAAAAGGCATTATTGAAGATGGATGGATGGATGGATAGATGAATGAATAAATAAATGAATGAATGAATTTTTGTATATTGCACTTGAGGCTATATTTGCAATGTGTTGTTCCATGGTCCTAAAGACACATTTCATTTCAATATATACAATTTATATAAAAAGAAATTACTTTAGGAAACCCTCTGGAACTGTCAAACAGTTTATCTGCACTTTTTTTTTTAAAGGACTTTGATGGGCAGACCGAATCACCAGAATGTGTGTTTTAAACATACTAAATTTGTTTTCAGGACGAAGCTTTGGTTAGTAACTTGAAACTTGCCAAATGAACAAAACATTCTCCAGCATGCGCACACACACACGCACACAAAGTTCCTTCACTTCTACAAATACAAGAGCTCAAACATTCAGCACATTCCCCACCATCCTATCGCTCACGTTCATGTTTAAAAGGACACAGATGAAAAAGTCAGAATTCAGGAAAACAGTTGTGGAAAAATTGAGGGTTTGTTTCTGGGGGTTTTTCAGTGATCATATGTTGGTGTGATGTGACAAGCCATGACTCCTGAATCAGACACACTGTGAGATTTTTAGTAATACCTCTTTCCTAGTACCATTACTCAGGTTTCAGTGCAATAAGTCTGAACACCCATCATGGTGTCGAACGGCTCGCGACTGTCTCGAGACATTGCTTTTCCCTGTAATAATTCACCAAAGAGAAGACTCAATGTGCAATACACCACAGACATACAACACAGAAATACAACACAGACGTACAACACAGACATGCACCATATACATACACCACA
Source organism: Hemibagrus guttatus (assembly GCA_033459395.1). Lineage (NCBI taxonomy): Eukaryota > Metazoa > Chordata > Actinopteri > Siluriformes > Bagridae > Hemibagrus > Hemibagrus guttatus. The sequence goes on along the minus strand of JAUCMX010000013.1, from coordinate 6,514,870 downwards.
GAAATACACCACAGACATACACCACACACATACACCACAGACACACAACACAGACGTACACCATATACATACACCACAGACATACACCACAGACGTGCACCATATACATACATACAGACATACAACACAGAAATACACCACAGACACACACCACAGACATACACCACAGACATACACCACAGACACACACCACAGACATACAAACACCACATACATACACCACAGACATACCCACAAACACACCACATACATACCCACAAACACACCACATACATACAATACAGACATACAACAGACATACAACACATACATACACCACAGACACATCCACAAACACACCACAGACATACCCACAAACACACCACATACATACACCACATACATACAATACAGACATACACCACAGACACATCCACAAACACACCACAGACATACACCACAGACATACCCACAAACACACCACATACATACAACACATACGTACAATACAGACATACACCACATACATACACCACATACATACACCACAGACACATCCACAAACACACCACAGACATACACCACATACATACACCACATACATACAATACAGACACATCCACAAACACACCACAGACATACACCACAGACATACCCACAAACACACCACATACATACAACACATACGTACAATACAGACATACACCACATACATACACCACATACATACACCACATACATACACCACAGACACATCCACAAACACACCACAGACATACACCACAGACATACAATACAGACACATCCACAAACACACCACAGACATACACCACAGACATACCCACAAACACACCACATACATACAACACATATGTACAATACAGACATATACCACATACATACACCACATACATACACCACAGACACATCCACAAACACACCACAGACATACACCACAGACATACAACACATACGTACAATACAGACATACACCACATACATACACCACAGACACACCACAGACACATCCACAAACACACCACAGACATACACCACAGAGTAATACAGTAATATTATTCATAAGTACAAATGAAAGAATCCATTTTTTTAGGCAAAAATAGCCAAGTAAGTGTCCGCGAGCCCTGGAGAACACTGCGGTGTTGGTGGCACAAACCTTAAAAAGCCAGAGGAAGCTCTTTAGCGGCAATCAAAGCTGGAAGGATTTAACACTAAAACGGGAATGAGAGGAAAAGCAATCGGTCGGAAATAAAAGGCTTACCTTGATGTGCAAGAGAAGCACCCGAGACCAGCGAGGTGAGACCCCAAATAAAGAGCAGCAGACGCGCGCGCTGCTCCGCCATCACTTCCACAAGAAACAAACCAAGAAAAAGTACAAAAATATATATTTGTATAAAACCAGCCGGGTCAACGGAGTACGCGATGTCTTTGCTGCAAAGTTCAACTAGAAAACGGTGCAGGAATTCCGCAGCAAATCGCTGAGAAGAGCAGAAGAAGCCCGGAGAGGTATGAATTGTCCTGCAGGAGACACATTGAGCTTGTGGACGAGGCTCTCGGCGATTTGGGTTCAACTTAGCGAGAAGGAACTGCAGTGGAGACGCCGAGTTTACAGAGGCGGGGGGTAGGAGTCACAAGCAGTCACAGTGTAGCTTTAAAGGGTTAAAGAAGTAACAGAAAAAGAGGGAGAAGTGGTCTCACGGCTGTAGGTTGCCTCCCCACACACACACACACACACAGAGAGAGAGAGAGAGAGAGAGAGAGCAGAGTGTGGAGTCGCTATGTTGTAGTGTAGTAGTAGCTGCTGGTCGATGAAAACACCCGGCAAAGGAACTGCACATGAGTGGGATTCCGGAGTGTGTGTGTGTGTGTGTGTGTGTGTTCACAGCTCCAATTTCAGCGCAGAATCCACGGCCTCTTTAAAGCTTATTTTTCTGAATCTGAATAAGCAGCTAAAAATATCAAAGCATTAGCAATCTCTAAAATACAAGCTGTCCCAAAAGTCTATGTACATAAGTTACTATGCATGCCAGCACCATGTGCCAGGAGATGTTTGAAGATGTGTGCAACACTTCCAGACGTTTTGGATTTGTTAAGAAGTCTGGCAGCAGTATTGGGTGTGATGTGCTTGCCATGTTTCCTGTTAAATCCCAATGCGAATTTGTGACAGCTTTCCTGATTAAGCCATGAAAATGATCACTCTTATTTTGTCAGAGGCATTCTTAAAGGTTGAAAAAAATATATGTATAATATAAACCAGGCTTGACAAATTTTGTATATTTTTTTTTCGGTGTTCATTTCCCATCTGTATGGAGATTTTTGGGACATCCGGTAGTTTCATTCTGACCCAAAACATTCCCTTCCCGTCTTCAGTAATTGTCTTATCTCTGGATTCCTGACCAGATTCACACAATCGTTCACACTTACAAAGACAACCGATCCCCCTACTGTACCTGCATGCTTCTCGGGATGGTTAAAGGAAACCAGAGAACCCAGAGAAATCCCTCGCGGATATGAGGAGTAATAGGAGGTGTGTGGGGGGTTGTTTTGTTTTGTTTTTTCATCATTTTCCATGAGTCACCCATTACAGGTTATGTAAAAATGTACATTTTAATTCTGACCCAAAACATTCCCTTCCCGTCTTCAGTAATTGTTTTATACCTGGATTCCTGACCAGATTCACACAATCGTTCACACTTACAAAGACAACCGATCCCCCTACTGTACCTGCATGCTTCTCGGGATGGTTAAAGGAAACCAGAGAACCCAGAGAAATCCCTCGCGGATATGAGGAGTAATAGGAGGTGTGTGGGGGGTTGTTTTGTTTCGTTTTTTCATCATTTTCCATGAGTCACCCATTACAGGTTATGTAAAAATGTACATTTTAATTCTGACCCAAAACATTCCCTTCCCGTTTTCAGTAATTGTTTTATACCTGGATTCCTGACCAGATTCACACAATCGTTCACACTTACAAAGACAACCGATCCCCCTACTGTACCTGCATGCTTCTCGGGATGGTTAAAGGAAACCGGAGAACCCAGAGAAATCCCTCGCGGATATGAGGAGTAACCCGAGCTCAGGATCTAAATGGGAGACTCTGGAGATGATCAAAACCAGAAATGTCTCAGCCTGCCATGTGCTATGCGCCAGTTAGCTATAAAGGAGCTCTAGATCAAACGAAAGACAAAGCAAGGCAATAGTTAGATGGGAATAAAGATAACGGTCATTACGACTGACATTGGTATTACAATTACAAATATATATGTGAAGGTAAGGTAATATACATATGGAGCACTTGTAAAGTGTCTAAACTTCTACATACGTGCATATTATATGATATAAAATACCTTATATAAAAGTAAATAAAAAGCTTCTTGACTTGATATTTTAGATAATTTAAAAACTAAACTTTGCCTAATAATAGGTACTAATAATTAAAATCCTTAGAGGCATTGGTGGCTCAGTGGTAGGTTGCTCGCCTATCATGCCGGAAGGCCCGTGTTCGAACCCCAGCCACTGGATGCAGTGCCGGTCCCAAGCCTGGAAAAATGGGAGGGTTGCGGCAGGAAGGGCATCCGGCGTAAAAACCTGTGCCAAGTTGTTGTGCGGACCAGTTGGTACGCTGTGGCGACCCCGAACAGGGAGCAACCGAAAGCAACTTCTTCTAATAATTAAAATACTTAAAAAAGTGTGTGTGGGGGGGTGTTTTGTTTTGTTTTTTCATCATTTTCCACGAGTCACCCATTACAGGTCATGTAAAAATGTGAAACATTACTCAAACTCAGCTGAACACATTCACTCCAATAAAATCTTTGGAATATCCCACAGGCTACATGTTCAACTAAATGTTTCATCATCCAAATTGTTGAAAATGGTAAGAAGATGAAAAATCATGTTCTTTCAGTCCTTTTTCTTTATTTTCAGTGATTTTAACTGATGAGGTCAGTTACCCCAATTGTAGATTACAAATAAAATAGCAATTTACAAGTTACATTTTCAAGAGTTACACAAGTTTCTAATATACTTGTATGAAAGCAGGAGATAGATGACCTCTGTTCTGTAATCGACTACAACATTATAAAATAGCCTCATGTGCCTTATTTGAGTGTAAATTTTACTCATTCCAGTGTAATTTATTTTTGCCAAAATTATTTATCTTCCCAAACTGTATTTTTATGGCATATGTGGCTAGCTAATATTAACTTGGCATGTGCAAATGATAAGAGAAACTGGTTCTGGAGATGTGATGGGAAATTTCATTTGGATGAGAATGTGTTATTAATGTGAGGGGACACTTATTTCGTTTGTAACTGGCTAGTGGAAGTTAGCAAGAAGTCCTATATTTTAACTACTTTAAAAAAGATTAAAAAAAAAAAAAAAAAGAAAAGAGTAACATTTTGCCATTTCCCAAAACAGATCAGATGAATTGTCTCAAATGGTATCCATGAGCCTCGAGGTCCTCTGTGTAGTCTGCTCTTCGGTGACATCATCGAGGTGAGGACCTGTGGTGTGACTGCTCAAAAGCCTGATCAGGGAGTTGGAACAGTCTGAAAGACTTCATCACGTTCTTGGATGTTGCTTGTTGTGTTTAGCGTGGTGCATTCACAATGGCTTGCTAGTCATCAGTACTGGTTGAGAACTACAAACTCACTGTGCATTCAGACACATGTGTGGATGTTTTTTTTTACATATTCCAAGTGGAATATAACAGTTAAAAAACATTAATTGCAATGTGAAAACCAAAAAAAATCCTTCACTTTCCATTCAGAGATGACATTCATTGTCTACTGCTTATCCAATCTATACTCGGGTCACGGGGGAGCCGGTGAGCCTGTGCCTATCTCAGGCGTCATTGGGCATCAAGGCAGGATACACCCTGGATGGAGTGCCAACCCATCGCAGGGCACACACATACTCTCATTCACACACTACGGGCAATTTACAGGCACACCTCCAGGGTTGGGGGTTCGATTCCCGCCTCCTCCGTGTGTGTGGAGTTTGCATATTCTCCCAGTGCCTTGGGGATTTCCTCCAGGTACTCTGGTTTCCTCCCCCGGTCTAAAGGCATGCATTGTATGTTGATTGACATCTCTAAATTGTCCGTAGTGTGTGAATGAGAGAGTGTGTGTGCCCTGCGATGGTTGGCACTCTGTCCAGGGTGTATCCTGCCTTGATGCCCAATGACGCCTGAGATAGGCACAGGCTCACCGGCTCCCCCGTGACCCGAGAATAGATAGGATAAGCAGTAGACAATGAATGAATTGGATTCTAACATATGGCATTAATCTAACATCTATTAATTTATTCTACACATCTAATCAAAGTGACACGATAGAGACAAACTACTGTACAATGGGAGCTGAAAAACACCACGATTCATGAGTCAGGATATTGTGGTTAAACTGCTCCAAATTTTGAACAAGCTGTACCTCACAATATATTAAACCACCCTAACGACTAGTCTGCATTTCTTTGACCCATCCATCCATTTTCTGTACTGCTTATCCTACACAGGGTCACAGAGAACCTGGAGTCTATGCCAGGGAATACAGGGCACCCTGGACTCGGGGACAACCAGGATTGGGGGCGTCATTGGGCATAAAGGCAGGATACACCCTGGACGGAGTGCCAACCCATCGCACACACACAATCACACACTACAGGCAATTTAGAGACTCCAATCAGCCTAGAAGCATGTCTTTGGACTGTGTGAGGAAACTGGAGCAACCGGAGAAAACCCACCAAGCACGGGGAGAACATGCAAACTCCACACACACACACAGTGAGCGGGACCGAGACTCAAACCCAGTACACTGGAGGCGTGAGGCGAACGTGCTAACCACTATGCCACCGTGCCGATGCGGGATATTCCTTTAACCAAATTAATTTACATAGAATCATAGCAAAGTCATTTTTAATCAGAACAACAGCAAACTGAACATCAAATTAAATAAAAAAAAATCAACATATATTACACAAGAATGTGGTTTGTTAATGTGTCTATTTACATCCTGGAGTTTACTGTAGAATTATATACTGGAAAGCCAGTATTGCACCAGTCATGTACACACATTATACTGGCCGGATCCTACATCATAGACCTGAGAGCTGAAAGAACAAACAGCAACTGAAAAGCTGTGTTTCTGTGTGCAACCAAATGACCAAAAAAAGGTAAAATAATTGCAAGAAGAACATTTAGAGCCACAAGAACAAAAAAAAGCCTACAGATGAGAGTAAGTGCTATTACTCATGATTGCTTCAAACACTAGTCATGAAGCACAAAATTCTGCTTTGTACTTTGTAATTTGCTCACAACAGTAAATTGCTTCAGGATACTTTACAAAAAAAAAAACAGTTGTCCTGTTACTCAGATTACAAAGAATGCACAGAAATCTTTTCTAAATCGAACACACTTTAATCTTGAAATGAAGATTCGTCAGCTGCTATCTCTGCTTAACACACTACAATGCTTTCTAACATCTTCATTTTATTTACCTTACAAACCCTTAATCCTGGGCCTTAACTCGTCGCCATATTGCCAAACATTCCTGTTAGAATGGGTGTGTAACAGCTAACATAACTGTGTTATATTGATGATAACCTAATAATACCTAGCATCAGATATGTTACAGTTGGGAAACCATGGCATTTGAATTGAATTGATTTTTTTTAAATATTATAACTATAACTAGATAAACTGTATCTATGTACCTAATAAGTGTTATGCTCTTTTTGATTGATTTATATGTTTGGTCACCTGTTGTGTGTCTTGTCACACATGAGAGACTGGTAAGCATGCATCAGCTACAGAAGTTGTACACTGCTAGACATTTAACAATGTTTTAATTTCAGAATGAAAGCTCAACTGAAGCATTAAAAAATTGTATAATCTCAACTTGAAAATAAGCTTTGTTTCAACTCACAAGTAGTCAAGACAACTCTAAGTTTCATTCCTGAAAAGTTATAAACTAGAACTCAATATTCAAAACTATCTATCTATCTATCCATCTATCTATCTATCTATCTATCTATCTATCTATCTATCTATCTATCTATCTATCTATCTATCTATCTATCTATCTAGTTAGAAATGATCCTGTAAACATTCATTCATTCATTGTCTACTGCTTATCCGATCTATTCTCGGGTCACGGCGAGCCTGTGCCTATCTCAGGCGTCATTGGGCATCAAGGCAGGATACACCCTGGACGGAGTGCCAACCCATCGCAGGGCACACACACACTCTCATTCACTCACGCAATCACACACTACGGACAATTTAGAGACGCCAATATCCTGTAAACATCTCAATCTATATTAGTCACTAATGGTTAATAATTTAACCAATTTGGGGGCAGTGGTGGCTCAAGTGGTTAAGGCTCTGGGTTGTTGATCAGCACCACCAAGCTCCACTGTTGGGCAACTGAGCAAGGCCCTTGCTCCTTTCTGCTCCAGGGGCACTGTATCATAGCTGCCCCTGCACTCTGACCCCAACTTTCTCAGCTGGGATATGCGAAGAAAAGAATTCCGCTGTAATGTATGTGTGGCGATGATAAAGGCTTCATGCCCTGCCCTCTGTATTAATTTGTGGACTGTTTAAACAGGTCATTTTTTTTTTATATATATAAAGCTTACATATTCTGAGCTGGCAGCTGAATATTAGCACAAGATGTGCTGCTTTTCAGGGTAATTACATTAACATTTTGTACACATATTAATACAACAATTTTAATTTCATTAATTTGGAAACTTTCTTAAAAATGTCTCATTGAATTCCCATAAAGACTTGAAAAAGAACCCAAATGGATCCTAATAAAAAAAATCCTAGATGTTCGACAGTTCCTATAGGACTTTTATAAGAATTGTTCCAAACAATGATAGAAGTTCTAATTAGAAAACTGTACGAGTTTCGTATTGGAATCCTTTGGGATGTTTTGACAAGGGTTAATCTCTAAACTGTCATGTACATTCAAGACTTTCCCTAGATAACACAACTGCATTGTGAAAAGATGTGCTGCTCGGTGTTCCTCAGTTCAAAGGTCAACTATCACATCTTCTTCTTCTTCTTTCGGCTTTTCCCTTCAGGGGTCGCCACAGCGAATCATCTCTCTCCACCTATCCCTATCTTCTGCATCCTGAACACTTGCACCCACTAGCTTTATATCTTCATTAATTCCATCCATATACCTCCTCTTTGGCCTTCCTCTTTGCCTCCTGCCTGGCAGCTCCATGTCCAACATTCTCCTACCAATATACTCACTCTCCCTCCTCTGAACATGTCCAAACCATCTTAATCTGGCCTCCCTAACTTTGTCCCCCAAACGTCCAACATGAGCTGTCCCTCTGATGAACTTGTTCCTAATCCTGTCTAACCTTGTCACTCCCAAAGAGAACCTCAACATCTTTAGCGATGCTACCTCTAGCTCTGACTCCTGTCTCTTCCTCAGTGACACTGTCTCTAAACCATACAGCATGGCCGGTCTCACCACTGTCCTGTACACCTTCCCCTTGATTCTCGCTGATATTTTCCTATCACACAGAACTCCCGACACCTTTCTCCACCCATTCCAACCTGCCTGCACTCGCTTCTTTACCTCTTTCTCATACTCTCCATTACTTTTAAGTACTTAAACTCCTGTACCTTCTTCACCTCTTCACCCTGTAACCTTAAAAGGTCAACTATCACATGTGTAACAAATTTCACAGCAAAATGATGACAAAAATATACAAACCCAGCGAGTACTCGAGTGCCACCGAGGTCTAGTTTATTTCCACCATGTACATGTATATGTTTAATGTCTAATATTATATGGTGGGGAAAAAAATCCCGACATATAGGACATGTAAAGAAACCGAGCTCAGATTAACACTCGCACATTTTCATAGATACTGTTTGATACTAATGACCACTCTTGCAAATTCAAATTAAAATTTTGTCACCTGCAATCTGCAGTGTAATTCAAGTGTAATTTCAGCAAGTCATTTCTCATTAAATTCTTTCTTATTGATTTTGTGAGAGATGGAACACGATGCATGGTGCCTTGCAGTAGTGGACCTCATCTTTGCTTTAACTCCGCTCGATGCAGACAGGTCCAGTTATGGTCAGCACTTCAGCAGTCTTAGCAGTCTTTTCACCCATCATCAGGCATGTGAAGTTAAGGTGAAAACGTGAAAAAACTGTAAATATATCTTATTGCATAGGGTGCTCTTCACATGCCGATTAAGAACTAGCTTTTCCTCTGATGCAACCTCTGTTATCAATGAATAAATAGTCCAGGCATCAAAGGGCTTTGCACCATATTATCTATGTGCCCTGGTTCAAAACGATACACGTGTCACAACTCTGGTCTTCATCCTCAAGAAAACTGGAACATCATTCTCCTAAATATGATCTATTTCATAATCTCACTGTTTCAGTTCTGTAGTGAAATGGGTGTCAGATAGTGTTACGTCTCAGTTTGTTATATTCCACAAAGGAATAAAAACTTGCATATGTCATAAGCCAATATCTTGGATAATGACATGCAATTTCTGAACGTACTTTGAATTTTTTTGAATTTTCATTATTCATTTTAATGCAATATGGTGTGAATGTGTCCTTCTTGTACTAATGGGCTTCTTTTTCTGACCTTATTTGTATTATTCTTTACACATATATGTTTTAAACTGTTCTTTCCATTACAGCTTAGATAACATTTAGCAGCCTGAGCCTCTAGTGTAAGCAAACTCAGAATTTCACGCAGGATGCAAAAATAAAAGACTCAGAATCCATGCACTTCAAAAAATAATCCCGATGGAGAAAGTACATGACACAGCATTAGATCTCTGCACAACACTGACAACACTCGAGCCTCGGTGTGACTGGCAGACTGGATGAGGCAGTCTTCATCTTCTGTCTGCCCAAGAACGGAGCGATGACGGATGAGGTCAGAGCTCCTGCAGCTCCATTCTCCTTCCTCTGGGGATGGAGTGATTAAATCTTTTATGGTCAAACTCTGTTCCATTATTCCCTATGACTTACAAATTATTACTGAAACTTACCTATCAGCAACAAAACACTCACAGAATATATGTGATTTTTGTAAAATGTGAAACCCCATTTAGATGAAGAGGACGATTATGATCACTGTGTTTCTTTCAGGGAGAGAAACAGAACAAGAGAGAGAGAGATCAGCATTGCAGGGATCATGAGGAAAGAACCTGATTGCACAACTCCATAAGCAGTTAATGGCACACCTTGCCTGTCATGTGTGCTTTTCAAGAAAGGATTCAACTCAGTTCCTCCATTTTGGATACAATACAAAATAAGCTATATGGTCAAACATTTGTGGACATCACACAAATATGTCCTTGTTGAACATCCCTTGCCAAATTTAGACCCCTTTGCTGTTATAATAACCCTACACTGTTCTGGTTTTCTACTACATGTTGGAGTGTAGCTGTGAGGATTTGTGTTCATTCAGCTACAAGAACATTAGTGAGATGTTGTAAGAGTGAGGAGGTCTGGGGTGCAGAGTTCCAGTTCATCCTAAGGGTGTTTAGTGGAAGGTCAGGGCTCTGTGCAGAACCTGCAAGTTCTTCCAACCCAGCCTTGGCAAATCATGTCTTCATGGATCTCAATTTGTGCACAGGAGCTTTGTCATGCTGGAACAGGTTTGGATCTCTTAGTTCCAGTGAAAGAATGCAAGAGACATTCTAGACAATTGTGTCATTCCTACATTGTGGCAACAATTTGAAAAGTGTGATAATCAGGTGTCCACATACTTTTGTCCATGTAAAATAGTCAAAGCTCTGGGTATCGATTGACATCTAAAATTAATCAGAAATTAACATCTTTGTAGTAACTATGTCAGCGTTCTGTGAGATTAAGTTGCCATATTATTTAAAAATTCATTGTTTCCCATGCATAGTCTGGGTTTTACAGAATCCTTCTGTAACGGATTCCACATTTATGAGTACAATATCCATTATTACCAGGTAAAACATGACATTTATATGACAAATATGTACAAAGATATGCATGAACTCACAACTTACATCTAGTACATCACACTGACTTAATCACTACTTGCATTTTTGTACATAATGAGACATTTTAGAGTACAATCCTCCATAAGAGTAGAGTAGATAATTCCACCCTGTAATATTTAATTGCAGAGAGCATGATGAAAGATACTGCCAGTGTTTGTTTCATTTTAGAGTTAGTGTATGTGTTCAATAATTGAAGGGCAGTAATTACATTTTGACTGCCTCTTGTCACCTGTTTTGCATAACCGAGGGTTTCAGTGTAGTGTGGTTGGTGTCTCTGCCGCCTTTGGAGCACCCTCGCCATCCCATCTCCTCCCATCTACCGGCACAGAAGAGCAGGGAGGATGAGTCTGTCACTTCAGCTCATCCACAGAACAAGCGAACTGCAGATGGAAAAACCTGACAGCTGGTGTAGAAGGCATTAAATTGGAACAAGGCCACCTTCCTACTAAAACTTTAGAATTGTGTCTTCTCATATTTGAATAGCACTCAGGGGTATGACATTTTTATGATATCCATGTCTATCATAGTCTGCCTTCATAACTTTCTTAGTATGGTGCTGGAATTAGTATCAAAGTATCTGAAATAATATTGTTAATCTCTCGCATACAATTCCAGAGACTTGTAGAAAGCTCTGAAAGTGTTCTGCCATGATGAATGCAATGCTTCCAAAAGATATTCCATCATTTGGGCATTAGGGCAGGAATAGCTTAGTGGTAGCTCAGTGGTAGGGCAGTGGTAGCTCACTGGTAGGGCAGAGTGGTAGCTCTGTGGTAGGGCAGTGGTAGCTCATTGATAGGACAGTGGTAGCTCAGTTGTAGGGTGGTGATAACTCAGTGGGAAGGCAATGGTAGGGCAGTGGTACCTTAGTGGTAGGGCATGATAACTCAGTGGTAGGGCAGTTGTAGCTTAGTGGTAACTCAGCTTATTGGTAACTCAGCGGTAGGGCAGTGGTAACTCAGCTTATTGGTAACTCAGTGGTAGGGCGCTGATAACTCAGTGGTAGGGCAGTGGTAGCTCAGTAGTAGGGCAGTGATAACTCAGTAATAGGGAATAGGTAGGGCAGTGGTAGCTTGATGGTAGGGCAGGGCGTAGCTGAGTCGTAGGGCAGTGGTAGCTAAGTGGTAGAGTTGTGATAGGGCAGAGGTAGGGAAGTGGTAGCTCTGTGGTACTGCAGTATTAGAGCAATAGGATCTTTGTGTAAGGTGTGATAACTCAGTGGTAGTGCAGTGGTAGCTTAGTGGTAACTCAGCATTAGGGCAGTGGTAGCGCAGTGGTAACTCAGAGGTAGGGCGGTACTAATTCAGTGGTTAAGGCACCACACTTCTTATCAGAAAGCTGTGAGTTCAGATCCCAGCATCACCAAGCTTCCATTGATGGGCCCTTGAGCAAGGCCCTTAACCCTCAACTTCTCAGGTTTATCAAAAAAAGGTCAGATAAATGTAAGTTGCTCTGGATAAGGGTGTCTGCACTACCATATAATTTCCATCCCCATTCAGTAAGTCCTTGTACCCTGTACTTACTGGTACATTTAATCCTGGAAGAAACCACTCCCATCAGGATACATGTTTCATCATTACAAAAACGGTCAGAAGAACTTTGTATTGATTTACATTGACACTTCCCATTAAGCAAAGACAAAACCATATCAGAAAAAAGACCTCAACAGCATAACAACACCAGTGTTTGTTTGTTTTTTATTTAATTTGTGACCTATCTGCCTCATCAATGCATACTGTTTGCTTTATGAATCAAGACACTCTTTCATACCACATTATAAACAATGTCCCTTTATGTGGCTACTATTCAGTCAAGTAATAACATTCTCATATATCAAAGCTTTATAGTTGTCCTCAAGGCCTTTTGTGCCTTTTTCTCATATTAACCATTGAAACTGTCCTTTTAGAAACCTGCCGAGTGTGTGCACTTATGTGTAACCTTCTGTTGTGGTTTGATTCAACGCTAATGCTGAGAACAGTAATAACTTAATTATAATTAGCTAATAAGTAATAAGTAAATTCTAAAGTGTATTGTAAAAGACACATGCAAAGCTATGAAAAATAAGCTATAATTACTTTAATTTCAGAAGACATCATTTAAAGATAAATCAAGTCACCACACCAATGAGCCGGTGGTTATAATGCTAGCAAGACAAGACAGCATGTTCTGTTCTGACATGTTTATTACATTTTTTGTAGGTATGTGTTATAAACCATGACTATTTGAAAGGTTATATAATAATGTAAAGTAAGCGTTAGAATGCATACCAAAGTATCATGTTTGTATAAATACAAATAGTGTGTAACATATCAGACTCAAAAAAGGTTTATTGCAGAACAGGTCAAACAGAGTGTAATTACAGTCCAATATTAAACTATATTAATAAATATTAAACACTGAGGCAATCAAAAGTGAAAGCAGAACTTGACAAGGCCAATGGGGTAGTCCAGAGAGTAATCCAATAAACACAACAAGGGTTGAAATGCAGCCAAGTCACATAGCAATAGCAAAGGCTCATATGTTACTCAACGCATTGATTGGCGAGACTTCGGAAAATCACGTCGAACCAGGTGTGCATTAATACAATAGAGTTTTGAAGTGGTTTGTCAAAAGCAAGTGTTGTCAAAGCTTGGTGAGTGTGTGACCTGACCCCTTATCTGGGTGGGGTCAATTGGAGAACTGGCTAAGAGGCTCAATCCAGAGTTTTCATCCACAGATTCTCCTACTGAGGGACTCATAGATGTCAAGTCAACTCTCTAGCAGTTCTTGGACCTCCTCTGGGATCTTTCTGCCTCATACAGATCTACTGAGACACATCCTTGTAAAGGAAACCACCTTTCAATTCAGACAACCCCCAGAGGAAACTCATTTCTATTGCCTGTCTCTTTTCCCACCAAAAAAAGACATTCACATTCTCGGAGCCAGTGTCCAGTGTCACCGTGCCTAATTCATCTAACAGTGTCATTCGGTTGGTGTTGCATATTAAACACCAAGCTAAACCAATTAATATCCTGGATGTCAGATGATGGAAGGGATACACCATTGTAGGGTATCATGCATATATACAATACAAACACATTCACACCTACAGGAGCCAATGAATCCAATATCAGGACGTTTTTGAGAGGTGGAAGGAAACTGGAGAACCTGGAACTCCACTCAGACAGTAAACTGATGGGATGCCACTGGAACCCCAGACCCAGCACAAAGCACCCACTGACTAGACATGTTCAACTGAAAGCTCTGAGACAGCCAAAATCATATTGCACAAAATAAAGAAATGACCCAGTTTGGCTGCTGTAAATCTAACAAATGTGGCAGATTCAGATGTTGTATGTTTTTCAGTCCATTCCATGAAAAGGTAAAGTAAAAGAAAAGTTCTGTGTCGATTCTGCAGTTATTTCGACAGCAGGTTTCCATCTTAGATTATGATACACATACACACACACACACACACACACACACACACACACTCCCATAAAACGCACAAGCATTAGAGAGGACAATGAGATAAAAGCCTGCAATCCTTCACAACCAGGGCTCCAGCAGGACTTTCATAAAAAGAAGCCCTCTCATATCAGCACTAAACAAGACGTTGCGAGGAAGAGGAGTTGAGCTGGGTTCATGCTGTGCTCCTCCTTGTTGCCAAAGCTCTCTGAACTATCTCTCTCTCTCTCTCTCTCTCTCTCTCTCTCTCTCTCTCTCTCTCTCTCTCTCTCTCTCTCTCTCTCTCTCACCCCTCTCTCTCTCTCTCTCTCTCTCTCTCTCTTTTGTTATGACAAAGCCATGGGATGGTTGCTGCTGTTCTTTTTTGGAACGTAAAGTAGGGCACATCCTTTATGGAAAGGATTGTCAAGAGTGCATTTCTGGCTTCTTTCTAAATAGCTTAAGATCATCACATATTGGTGTTGTGTCTTTTACTGTTAATTGTCTTACACTTTGAGGTAACTATTGTTCTAAAACAATTTTCTGTCGGGTTTCAACACAGAGTCCCTGCGTGTGATTAAACATAAATCAAGTGTATGGTGCAAATTCAAACGCACCATAAAAATGTTGTGGCTTTGAAATGATGAGTTTTATGTGGGAGGGTAAAACTAAAATCAAGGGATCAAAAGGAAACGGAAATGTGTGTGTGTGTGTGTGAGAGAGAGAGAGAGAGAGAGAGAGAGAGAGAGAGAGAGAGAGAGAGAGAGCGAGAGAGAGAGCGAGAGAAAAAGAGACAGAGACAGAGAGAAGTGTGTGTAATTTAATGGCATGCATATTTCAGAGGATGAGATGGTTTTAAGAATGTTGCTGGCTCTGTGTGTGTGTGGGTGTGTATATGTGTATGTGTGTGCTGCTGAGCCAAGAGTCCTTGCCTTTACATCTCAGCAGGGTGCCAGCACTGATCAAGGAGGGCTTGTGGAGCGAAGAGCACAAAAAATGCACACTCACTAACCACTCACTAAATCTACGCCGGCTGGCATTAGGAACGTCTGCTGGGTTCCTGCTCCCATTTAAAAAGATTCATTTTTTAATTGGCCATCAGTGAGGCTCTGATTAGTGCTGGACACTCTGCATGACTGTTTTTTTGAAGATTAACATGGTTTAACTGTGCGTAAACATTCTCCAAATAGTTTTCCAAGAACCAAATCCAAAGGACATCCCTATCAATTTCACTAAAACTGAAGGATAATGAGCGTGACCTGAAATGAGGTCAGGTTAATTCTTCCATCAGCCTGAAGAGTTTTGTTAAGGAAAATAATGATGTATTTGGCAGCAGCCTCAGAAATTAAAGCTGAACAACTGATGATGTTTTTGTAAGCAGTTGTCAACACCTTTCCTTGCAAATACATTGCTTTGTGCTTTGTAAAGGAAATAATGTTTGCCATCATCATCATCATCATCATCACAATCATCATCATCATCATCATCATCATCATCATCTTCAACGACATCATCGTCATCACAATCAATGTCATCATCACAATCATCACAATCATCATCATCATCATCATCTTCAACAACATCATCGTCATCACAATGTCATCATCATCATCATCATCATCATCATCATCATCATCATCAAGATCGTCATCTTCATCATCTTCATCATCATCCTCTCTCTCTCTCTCTCTCTCTCTCTCTCTCTCTCACACACACACACACACACACACACACAATCTCTGTCTCTCTGTCTCTCTCCCTCAGTTCTTCATTCGGTTCTTCATTGCTTTGTGCTTTGTAAAGGAAATAATAACATTTGCCATCATCATCATCATCATCATCATCATCATCATCATCATCACAATCATCATTATCATCATCTTCAACGACATCATCATCATAATCATCATTGTTATCATCACAATCATCATCTTCAACATCAACCCCAACATCATCATCATCATCATCATTGATATCTTCATCATCATCATCATAACCATAATTATCATCAATATCATCGTCAAAGTTTGTCATCATCATCGTCATTACCATCATCGTCATCATCATCATCATCACCAATTTCATCATCATCATAATCATCGTTAAAATTCATTGTTATCACTATAATCAAACGTAGACTAAAGACATGTCTCTTTAGCCAGGCATACATTTAATACATCCCATAACCTTGTGCTCCAATACATCTGATTAAATGCACATTATCATCTAGTAAGCCTGCTAATATTATGAACAGCAGCTACGCTAATTACTTTCCATTTGTTTCCCTTCTTCTACCCATCCCCGAGACATATACAGATTGTGCCAGCTCCAGTGGCATCCAGAGATAGACAAACTCCAGCCGGTTTCTGCTTTGTGGGGACTGGGGTATTCAAAGCAACACTGCCAACCCTATGTGGATGACAACAACCTCCTAATTAATTTACACATAACTTTCTACACATGCTGTATCTGCATCACACAGTTGACTATACATAAATGCAGAAAGGACATTGTTCATATCACACTCTCCGGTGTAACCCAAATGAGGATGGGTTCCCTTTTGAGTCTGGTTCCTCTCAAGGTTTCCTCCTCATACCATCTAAGGGATTTTTCCCTTGCCACAGTCTCCTCAGTCACCTCAGGCTCGCTCACTAGGGATAATTTTGTCTAACACCTAGAACTGTCTGTTTGTAAGTTTGTTGTTTCTTATGTTCTGTAAAGCTGCTTTGAGACAATGCTCTTTGTTAAAAGCACTATACAAATACAACTAAATTGAACTGAATTGAATTGAATTGAATCAACATCATCGTCAACTTTATCATCATCATGAATATCATCATAAACATCATGGACACCAACATCAGCATCATCATCATTATCGTCAACATCATAAAGTGGCTTTTTAGGCTCTGTAAATAGCAAGCTCATGTAAATAAATCAATATAACCTGGGATTACATTCATGCAAAAATTCTGATATTTCCCACCCATGTAAAAGATTCAGAATCAAGTTATATGATTATACAATTATTACACAATATTATATTTTCCAGTGGGTCTTTTTGTCCAGTGTGAGTGCTCTGTACTCTCCGAGTCTTGGATAGTGCAAACGCATTAAATCATACACTCAAAATATAATGCAACTGTTTAAATGTTTATAATGCAATTCATATGAATGAAGTTAAATAAGTTGAGACGGACACACAGCACTTTCACATACACACACGCACACGCACACACACACACACACAGACTACAATTTTCTGTAATTCCATTTCCACAGCTGTAATATAAAGCTGTCTCCATAAGTAACTTCAATCCCATGTTGATCCATGAAACATTTTTAATCATCAGTATTCCAAAAGCTGAGCCTAGTAAGTGAGCACAGGAATGGCACTTTATAGCTGCTTATTGGCTTATGTTATGTTTGATATGGTTGCTACATGAATATATGGAGATGTTAAATGTCACAGTGCTCAGAGTGCTGTACGTATACACCGATCAGGCATAACATTATGACCACATGCCTAATATTGTGTTGGTCCCCCTTTTCCTGCCAAAACAACCCTGACCCGTTGAGGCGTGGATTCCACTAGATCCCTCAAGGTGTGCTGTGGTATCTGGCACCAAGATGTTAGCAGCTGATCCTTTATGTCCTGTAAGTTGTGAGGAAGCAGCTTCCATGGATTGGAATTGATTGTCCAGCACATACCACAGATGCTCGATTGGATTGAGATCTGGGGAATTTGGACGCTAATTCAACACCTCAGACACGTTGTTGTGCTCATCAAAGCGTTCCTGAACCATTTTTGCCACAGCCACAGCCATCAGGGAATACTGTTTCCATGAAAGTGTGTACATGGTCTGCAACAATGCTTAGGTAGGTGTTACATGTCAAAGCAGAACACTGACATGACACTACCTCCACTGGCTTGCCTTCTTCCCATAGTGTATCCTGGTGCCATGTCTTCCTCATATAAGCGACACACGCACTTTCACACACTGTCGCCGGTTCACCACTGTTCCTTCCTTGGACCACTTTTGATAGATACTGACCACTGCAGACCGGGAACACCCCACAAGAGCTGCAGTTTTGGAGATGCTCTGTCGTCTAGCCATCACAATTTGGCCCTTCAAACTCAAACTCGCTCAAATTCTTACTCTTGCCCATTGTTCCTGCTTCTAACACATCAACTTTGAGGACAAAATGTTCACTTGCCTCCTAATATATCCCACCCACTAACAGGTGCCACTTCACTTCACTTCATCTGTAAGTGGTCATAATATTATGCCTGTATACTGTGTGTGTGCGTGTGTGCCGTCATTGACATCATCATCATTATCATCATCCTGTGTAACTCTCAAATGAGAAATTAAGGTACTGATAAAAAACTTTGACCTTTTCTCTCTCCATATGTGTCCATCTATTTTTTCCATACCCCTCTACTCCTCTATACGACATCATCCTTTGAGCTTTCTCTGCAGGTTGGTCTGCTGTAGGCTGTCAAGTGATGAAGAGAAAAGGTCACAGCACTTTAACACTCGGAAATAGCTGCATCCATATGAACCACCATTTCTTTCTCTCATCATATCTGCTTGTCAAAGTTAAGGATTTAGCACATTTTATAATATCTTTCCTCCTGTGACTGAGTGAATAAGGTTGGTTATGAGTGGGAAAACTATGAATTTATTTTGTGTGTGTGTGTGTGTGTGTGTGTGTGTGTGTGTGTCTGTGCATGGCTGAGTAATGAGTTTCTTATGTTTTATTAATCACTGTTAGTAAAAGGTACAGGATGGCAATTAAATAGGTGATAAAATAGCAATCCTTTGAATTTAAGCACTTACTACCTGGCCATCCTGAGAACCTAATGGGACTCTAAATGATGCTTTTTTTTAAAGGCTAGTGCACTGGGAAGGTAAACAAATGAAGGCTGTAGATAAAATATTCAAAGACAGTACTAGAATTTATGGTAAAACAAATATATGTTGTGTGCTACATTAACGATGATGAGTCGACACAGACAGACAAACAGAATGAAGAACTGAGGAGAGAGAGAGAGAGAGAGAGAGAGAGAGAGAGAGAGAGAGAGAGAGAGAGAGAGAGAGAGAGAGAGATAGAGAGAGAGAGAAAGAGAGAGATAGACAGAAAGTGAAAGAGAGAGAGAGAGACTGAAAGAGAGAGATAGAGACAGAGACTGAAAGAGACAGAGACAGAGAGAGAGAGACAGAGAGAGAGACAGAGAGAGACAGAGAGAGAGAGAGAGAGAAAGAGAGAGATAGACAGAAAGTGAGAGAGATAGAGACAGAGACTGAAAGAGACAGAGACAGAGAGACAGAGAGAGAGACAGAGAGAGACAGAGAGAGAGAGAGAGAAAGAAAAGAAGGTGCTGAGTTTATAACTGCTGTAATGTCACTGATAACTGAAACATTAAATTTAACTATAATTGGATGGAAAAAAACACAAATGTAGTTCGCAGATTGCTGTAATTTAAGACACTTTGGGCTGTGCTGCTATGGGAAAATAACCAATGTTACATCAGGTATCATCACACCACACCCAACAACACACCCTGTCATGAATTTATTACAACATTTGATGAACAATAAACTATCGTACTTAGAACATGAACATTTTCCCAATCCAACAGTTTCTCAAAGACTTCCCTCAGGCTGAGATACTTTAAAAAAAATGGTTTTGCAAAATGATATTATTATTTTTTAGTAATATCGCATTCTTACTGTTTACACACATTTAGAGTACTGTTTTCAATATTAACCAAATTGCTTCTAAATGCAAATGTGTGTAATTTATACAAATATAAATAATATATCTCCAACACCACCACACTGAGCACTGGGGCCCCTCAGGGTTGTGTGCTCAGGCCACTGCTGTTCACTCTGCTGACTCACGACTGCGAGAACCACATCATCAAGTTCGCCGATGACACGGCCGTGGTGGGTCTCATCAGCAAGAACGACAAGTCAGCATACAGAGAAGAGATGCAACAGTTGCAGCCTGGTGTAGAGCCACCAACCTGTCTTTGAAAGTGGACAAAACTTAAGAGATGGTTGTTGACTTTAAGAGAGCACCTAGTGGCCATTCTCCGCCATACAACGACAGATCCTCTGAGGAGATCAAGTGCACCAAATTCCTTGGTGTTCATCCAGCGGAGAACTTCACGTGGTCACTCAACACCAGCTCCATCACTAAGAAAGCCCAGGCAGAGAATCTACTTCCTACAGAGGCTGAGGAAAGCCCATGTCTCTCCCCCCATCCTGACCATGTTCTACAGAGGGAGCATTGAGAGCGTCCTGAGCAGCTGCATCACTGCCTGGGAAGATCATCAGAGTCTCTTTTCCCTCTATCACGGATTTACACCACACGCTGCACCCGCAAAGCCAACAGCATTGTGGATGACCCACACACCCTTCACACACACTCTACACCTCACTCTACACCCTCCTTCTGTTTCACTATGTACTGCGTCAGCTATAGCCCTTTCTGTTAGTAAACATTATGACGCTCTTTTGAGGGTGGAGCTTAGGTGAAGGCCGAAAGATTTCCTGACCGCTTTACAAGCGGTAGTTATGAAGTTTTGTTAGTTTGTTTTTTAAACAATGACTGGTCAAAATTTGTAAAACAAACTATAAACCATACCAACGAAAAACAATAGTTTCTTTAACCTGATTTGATGTTTGCGAGCCTCAAAACGCGTTTTATTGCGTTTAACCACAGCTTTCATAATTTTTCATGCTCTGGCAGTGGCAGCAGGTATGCAATAAAACTTTAAATTAGAGCCTGTACTCCGTCGATTCTGTCACCCAACAACACAACAAGATGACATTTGCGTTCCTTGTGTAGCCGACTCTGTACTGGTTTGTATTGGCCGCCTCCAGGGTCTGTACATGGTTGAAATGACAGTAAAAGCTTCTTGACTTGACTTGAGCTTGACATATATCATGAGTGAATGAATGCTATACATTTTTCATTCATTAATTTAGTGTGTTTATCTGCAGCTGGTTTCTTTCGGTTTTATGTTTATACACCAACTCAGTGCCTCTAAGACGATTTTTTGTTAGCTTGATAGCGGTCTTAAAAGTTAACGGTCACGTCATGTTTCACCATGGCTAACAAACATGGCCACCAAGGACTCCAACTCCCAGCAACCACCAGCACGCTCACACGCAGAGTGATTATGATCTGTATTTGATTATGTTCACCTGTATTTAATTATGTAGGGTTTGGTTCGCACTCTTTATAATGCATTGCTTTCAGCTCGGTGTGAATTAAACACTCTTCTTTTGTTCATGATTTTACTAAGTCTGTACTTATTTAATTAATTAATCATTATTTTTTTGGACTCTTGTTGACCTGTACTGTTCCTACCTGATTATTACTCAAAGATTTTGGATTGTTCACTATTACCGGTCCAAATTATTTTTGCACTGTTCCTAATTTTGTGACTTTTATGAAACACCATGTGCTTGCATCCAACCCTCGGTGTCTGCTTTGTGAAATTCCCATTTGTACTTGCATGTGGATAAGTCTGATATGTTGCTGGAGACTACAAAATGCGAGCAATCTGGAAATGTGCATTTTATAACTGCTGTCTACATTCTCTCACCGCCAAGACCCGGGTTCTAGTCCCAGGCAGGGAACCAACCCAGCCATTGAGGGGCTAACTCTCCCAAGGCCGTGTAAAATGGATGGGTTGTGTAAGAAAGGGCGTAAAAACCTGTGTCAAAATCAAAAATATGTGGCCCGGATGAAAAAGGAGAAAAACTACAATCTGTTAGATACCATTGTCTATTGCCATTGTCCTACTGGGGAAAAGCTAAACACTGGGCAACAAACTTCTCATGGCTGATCAATTAATTTTAAAGTAAACAGAATTCTGTAAATGCTTCCATTAAGTTTACATGAAGTTAACGTGAGTTATTCCATTAATATTTGAAGTACAGACCTATATTTTTTAACCTGCCTTAAATAAGAATCAGAGATATTACCTAATAGAAAATGATATATTTGGATCACACCATCATATACTCTACAGAGGCATTGGTGGCTCAGTGGTAGGTTTCTCGCCTATCATGCGGAAGGGCCGGGTTTGATTCCCAGCCAATGCCTCAACCTCAGCCACTGGATGCAGTGCCGGTCCCAAGCCTGGAAAAATGGGAGGGTTGCGTCAGGAAGGGCATCCGGCGTAAAACATTTGCCAAGTTGATGTGCAGACCAGTTGGTCCGCTGTGGCGACCCCGAACAGGGAGCAGCCGAAAGCAACTTCTTCTATCGTCATATTCCCTACAGTATTCTGGAGTCTTTTGCAAAGACAGCATTCATCATGTATTAAATGTTGGCTTTACAACTAAATATCCATTTGGCTTAAAGCAATTATTCACATAAAAAGAGCAATTAGTCCATTCACAGGCAATAAGTGTCCTAATAGCAGTAATTAACAATTTCCCTTTATCCATAAAGCATATGGAAGCGCTGGAGCAGGCAAGACGCTCCGTTTGATGAGCTCCATGTTGTGTAAGTGCCAACCCTTTTATGAAGAAACGCCGCACATATTTTCTTAGAGAATCTCTTAAATGTTTCTCTGATAGGTACTGAATGGGCCTCTATCACAGGACCTTGTTATTTGAAGCCTCATTACGTCTCGGAAAGGTGAAATGTTTCAGCTGTATGCAATAATATAGAGAACCGAGAGAGTGAATTGCAGTTTTAAATTGGATTCAGTACCTTAAACGTTAAAGAGATAATGGAAGCCTTTTTTTTTCAAAACAGACCGCTATTTTAAAGTCCAGGTGGACATGGCCTGTGATGAGCCTTAACTGAAAAGAGACAAAGAGACTCCCAGAAGCAAAGATGTGAAGACCCTGAAAGAGTGTCCACCCTGTTGCACATACACAACAGCTCACATGTATAATGCTAACTATTAGAAACTGGCAACTTGCAGGATACTTGCAGGCACAGGAATTTACTTTTAATCTAATACTAGTGACCATTCATTCACTCATTGTCTACCACTTATCCGATCTATTCTCGGGTCACGGGGAGTCTGTGCCTATCTCAGGCAACACTGGGCATCAAGGCAGGATACACCCTGGACGGAGTGCCAACCCATCGCAGGGCACACACACACTCTCACTCACTCACGCAATCACACACTACAGACAATTTAGAGATGTCAATCAACCTACAATGCATGTCTTTGGACCGGGGGAGGAAACCGGAGTACCCGGAGGAAGCTCCCGAGGCACGGGGAGAACATACAAACTCCACACACACATGGCGGAGGTGGGAATCGAACCCCCAACCTACTAGTGACCACATATATGTAATTTCTATTCTTTAGCATTTCTATGACAGCTGTGCTCATATCGTGAATTGAAAAGGGTTTTGGGTGAATGTGATGTAATGACATCACACTGCACGTCTTGGCCCATATCTGTGGAAAACCTGCAGGAATTTTGAAAAATTACAAGCTCCTTGGAATATCGTGGTGCTTATGTTCCTTTACATGAACGTAAAAGAAAAAAAAATCGTACAATCCTAACAATCTTAATAGTCATTCGCATCGAATATTAATTAATCAGGATTATTTATTCCGTATATATTACATTCTCATACACAGCACACAACCGACTCCAATCCCAACCTCAGAGGCAAATACAACTGCTGTTTGTTGTACAGTATATTTGTGGCTGATTGTGCTGTTTCATTGATTCGCATGTTTAGTGCATCCTTGCTGTGGGGTAAAAAAAGATGGTTCCTGCATAATTGAACCAAAACAAATGGATGTAATGTGATGCTTAATTTATGACTGGAAATCAAAGGGACCAGATTAAATAATGTCTTTGCATCAGCAGGGGATCATTAGGAAATCTCTGTTCAAGATGCAGTGGAAATCTGTTTCTGCCACAATTAATAATACTTTGCAAACAAATTATAACCAATCCACTGATTTTGAAATAGGGAAAAGCAGGTGGAATAGTGGTATGGATTAGTGAAATCACATGAGTAGAAACAAGTAGCTTCCTGGGGACATTTCCATCTCCTGAAACGTTATTACAATCAGTCAGATTTAGATTATAATTGGCTGCAAATAGGGATGAGAATGATTTTCCCTGTTGATGGGAATTCACAGGAGGTTCAGACCTACTGAAACTTTATTGAGCATTTGTTTATTCAAACACAAACATTGATTAAAAAAAAAACAAACAGAGGCAAGAATAACCATGTTCCAATGCAAAATGAATAGACTAAAGAAGTCTGGGATGATTATTATATATATGTAATATTTGGTCATGGAGGTGTTGCTGCCTCACAGCTTCAGGGTCTCTGGTTTGACATTTGGACATCCTCTGAGGTGCCTGATTTTCTGCTGGAGGAAAAGCTCTAAATTGCTCATAGGGGATGAAGAGTATGTGAACTTGTGTGTGTGTTCTAGTGTGTTCCCACTTCACACCCAGGATCCCAGGATCGTGCTCTGGATCTCCCGGTACCCAGACCAGGATAAAACACATGAGAATACATTATAACCGAAGATTAATGAATGAATATTTTATGTTTTGTTTTCTAAATGCTGAATCCTAAAATCATAAAGAGGTGGTAACCTTAATCAAATAATTCTATTAAACTTGTATATTTCATATATGCATCCATTTTCTGTAGCGGTTATCCTACACAGGGTTACGGGAAAACTGGAGTCAATCCCAGGGGACTCGTGCACAACGTGGAGTCACCCAAGACATCACAGAGTACAACTGCACACAAACTTACACTCTAAAGACAACTAAGAGATGCCACTCAGTCTACAATACAAGCCTTAGGACTAGGAAAGAAAACATCTCTAGATGCCAAGTCGCATTAGAGTTGGCATTAGTAGGCATTACTATTAACTGCACCTCCCCAACTGCGAGGCAAACATGCTAACCACTAAATCTCTGTGCCTCCTTTATATATAAGGACTAACGTCCTATTCAGCAATGAAACTTAAAACTGATTGACTCTCTAGATGTCAGCTCTGATGCCTATTCGCTGCACCTCCCCATCTACATAACACTTTATTATCCTGACTAAACTAGTGGGCTCTGCTTCAGCATGTGGCAAGAGATTTTTCTCCTTACCCCCTCCTCCTCAGCACCACCTGTTTAGGCGCCTTACCTTGCAGCTGCAGCATGTTCCTAAAAGCTCTACATTTCAGCAGGTTCAACTCAGCCCCCAAAACCAAACCTACTTACGTTAAATCCCCATCAATGAACGCTCGCTAAATTCCGTGACTAATATATAGTTAGAGTTATTATATCCTCTAACAAATAGCCTTCCATTGTGCTCGATAGTTTCCTGTTTTACTTCAGTTTCTGACAAACCTCACTGCAAATTCTACTCATTAACAGGCATGCTGGGAAAAGGTGAGGATGGCATACAGTGTAAGTGACACTAATCGTGTTTGAGTTTGTATGCTGTGCGTCTTGCATGTCCCTGGAGCTTTGACAGGGCAAATGGCCTCCAAATGGAAAGTGATATCACGATCAGCCGTGATAGAATTGAAATGTGTTTCGAGGATGCCACGGATTCAGCAGATGGCCTCGGGCAGATGTGCCAGTCCCAGGCGATCCAGGAGAAAGAAGCGTCTGTCAATTTAAAAAGGTAATCTGCTTTTTTCCCCCGCCCCCTTTTTCCGCTTCTGTAACTTCTATAAAGCACCTGTCTCTGAAAGTGTTCATCCAAAACACTATCACTGCTATAAAGCACTACGGCATGGTAAAAATATTCAACGCATCAGTGTGCTCTGATTAAAAACGTAAAAATGTTATTTTTGACGTTGAATCAAAATTGTTTGATTCTAAGCTCAGGTTATAGATGTTTATAGAAATACAAATGGATTTTGGTATATAAATATGCAGCTGGCTAATCTCGGTAAAATTTGGTCAGCTGTGGCAAAGTGGAAGATCTGCAGCTCAATTGCCTTTCAGAAACACCTGTGCATGAACACACACACACACACACACACGCACACACACACACACACACACACACACACACACACACACACACACACACACACTTTATAGCAGCACAAAAAAATATCAGCTGAAGTTAAAAACTATTTCTTCTGTATGTTTTTTCTCCTCATAAACAAATACAAAGCATCCTACACTGTATAGCATGACCAGTAACATACTTTTCTCAAATAGGACACTGCACAGGAAAATATTAAATCAAGGCATATATTAAATCCAGGATGGATGCAGTGATGAAGGGCACAGCAGGTTCCTCTACATTAGGGACAATCATGTGCAGAGCAACCTTCAGCGTACACAGATTTCATTTCTCTCGCTTTACGTCAGGACTCTGTGGGTTTATCTGATCAGACAACGCTGCAATCAGAGGAATTCATTTTGCATTCTGTTTGAATAGAAGCCAAGAAGCAAGCAATCTGTGCTGTGTTCCCTCCACACAGCTTTAAACAAACCGATCTGTTAGTGCAGAGCGTGTGACTTCACACACAGTTTTCTCCACATTGGTATGCCTTATTGTAACCGATGTAAACTGGATAGTGTTTTCTGAATTGTTCTTTGTAATACGAATACAAATACACACACACAAAACACACACACAAACAACCTCAGGCATAGGCAGTATATAGTGACTTGTCATCATGCCATTCTATTTTATTTCCTCTTTCTGAAGCTGTAATTACTTCAAGCTTCTCACCTCACCTTACCTCACCCACCCACCCACACACACACACACACACACACCCACACACACACACACACACACACACTACCCATGGAGATCAGAAGTGCCAGGAACTTCATTACATCTGCCCAAAATGGCCTGAGGTTGCATCATGCCCATGTGTGTAATTAGCAGATGGATAGGTATGGAGACAGGAGAGGGCAGATCTGTAGCCACACACACACTAATGATCCTACTGAGATGCTGTGTCTCAAATAAAACTGTCTGTAGTTATCATGTTGGTGCTGCTCGAGGCTCTGCCATCAATGGGTTTGACACTGTCGTGACATGGATTTAAATAAATTGGGTACTGTATTATTACACTCTCAAAGTGAATTTGTTATACAACTGTTAATTCGTTGATTTGAATACTGAGACACTCGTTAATATTTATCACAATATATATTTTTTCTATATTTTACTATGTGTGAGTATATTCTTGGTTTGTTGCTTTTTCTGTTTGGTGCGCTGTATGTATATATATATATATATATATATATATATATATATATATGCAACTGTTTAATCCTGATCAAGGTTTTAAAATCCAGAGCTGTACAAAATGGGACCATCAAGATCCAGAGCTGTAGAAAATGGGACCATCACGAAATATACAAGTCCCCACACTCATTTATTACTTAGGGCAGTTTAGCTAAGTAATAAAGAAACCGGAGAACCCAAAGAGAACATGTAAAATGCCACACAGACATTAACCCAAGCTCAGGATCTGAGGGAAGCTGAGGATGCAGCTGAGGACATGAGGGAGCGACACTACATGCTGTACCACTGTGCCACTAGCCACAAATTGGTTGCATATCATATCTGGATCCCTCTATACTATTGGTATAATAATATCAGAAAAAAACAAATCAGATATCTGAATCTGTAACAAATGGCAAAAATTGGGGAGAAATATTGGAACTGGAAATGTTTACATATCTTCTTCTTCTTCTTCTTCTTTCGGCTTTTCCCTTCAGGGGTCGCCACAGCGAATCATCTCTCTCCACCTATCCCTATCTTCTGCATCCTCAACACTTGCACCCACTAGCTTCATATCCTCATTAATTCCATCCATATACCTCCTCTTTGGCCTTCCTCTTTGCCTCCTGCCTGGCAGCTCCATGTCCAACATTCTCCTGCCAATATACTCACTCTCCCTCCTCTGAACATGTCCAAACCATCTTAATCTGGCCTCCCTAACTTTGTCCCCCAAACGTCCAACATGAGCTGTCCCTCTGATGTACTTATTCCTAATCCTGTCCAATCTTGTCACTCCCAAAGAGAACCTCAACATCTTCAGCTCTGCTACCTCTAGCTCTGACTCCTGTCTCTTCCTCAGTGACACTGTCTCTAAACCATACAGCATGGCCGGTCTCACCACTGTCCTGTACACCTTCCCCTTGATTCTCGCTGATATTTTCCTATCACACAGAACTCCCGACACCTTTCTCCAGCCATTCCAACCTGCCTGCACTCGCTTCTTTACCTCTTTCCCACACTCTCCATTACTCTGGACTGTTGACCCCAAGTACTTAAACTCCTGTACCTTCTGCACCTCTTCACCCTGTAACCTTACTGTTCCACTTCCCTCCCTTTCATTCACACACATGTACTCAGTCTTACTACGACTGACTTTCATTCCTCTTCTCTCCAGCGCAAACCTCCACCTCTCCAGGTTTTCCTCCACCTGCTCCCTGCTCTCACTACAGATCACAATGTCATCTGCAAACATCATTGTCCAAGGAGACTCCTGTCTGACCTCCTCTGACAACTGGTCCATCACTATAGCAAACAGGAAGGGGCTCAGAGCCGATCCCTGATGCAGTCCCACCTCCACATTGAACTCCTCTGTCTGACCTACAGCACACCTCACCACTGTCCTGCTCCTCTCATACATGTCCTGCACCACTCTGACATACTTCTCTGCTACTCCTGACTTCCTCATACAGTACCACAGCTCTTCTCTTGGCACCCTGTCATACGCTTTCTCCAGGTCTACAAACACACAGTGCAACTCCCTCTGACCATCCCTATACTTCTCCATCAAAATTCTCAGAGCAAAAATTGCATCTGTTGTGCTCCTTCTGGGCATGAAGCCATACTGCTGCTCACAAATTTCCACTACCTTCCTTAACCTAGCTTCCACTACTCTTTCCCATAGCTTCATTGTATGGCTCATCAACTTTATCCCCCTATAGTTGCTGCAACTCTGCACGTCACCCTTATTCTTAAAGATCGGCACTAACACACTTCTTCTCCATTCCTCAGGCATCCTCTCACTCTCTAAAACCCTGTTGAACAAACTAGCTAAAAATTCCACTGCTGCCTCTCCCAGACACTTCCAGACCTCCACCGGGATGTCATCAGAACCGACTGCCTTTCCACTTTTCATCCTCTTCAAAGCCTTCCTGACTTCATCCTTTCTAATCTTATCTACTTTCTGTTCCACAGAGTTCACCCCTTCTACTCTTTTTTCCCTCTCATTTTCCTCATTCATCAGCTCCTCAAAGTATTCCTTCCATCTCCTCTGTACACTCTCCTCACTTGTGAGCACCCTTCCATCTCTATCCTTAATAACTCTAACTTGCTGCACATCCTTCCCATCTCGATCCCTCTGCCTAGCTAACCTGTACAAGTCCTTCTCTCCTTCTCTAGTGTCTAACCTAGTGTACAACTCGTCATATGCCTTCTGCTTGGCCTTAGACACCTCCCTCTTCACTCTGCGCTGTAACTCCTTGTATTCCTGTCTATTCTCTTCAGTCCTGTCCATGTCCCACTTCTTCTTGGCTAACCTCTTCCTCTGGATACTATCCTGAACTTCCTCATTCCACCACCAAGTCTCCTTATCTTCTTTCCTCCTTCCAGATGACACACCCAGCACCTTTCTCCCTGTCTCCCTGATCACTTCTGCTGTAGTTTCCCAGTCATCTGGCAGCAATACCTGCCCACCCAGAGCCTGCCTCAACTTCTGTCTAAATTCCTCACAACATTCCTCCTTTTTCAGCTTCCACCACTTGGTTTTCTTCTCTATCTCTATCTTTGACCTCTTCTTCTTACAGACCATCAGAGTCATCCTACACACCACCATCCTATGCTGTCTGGCTACACTCTCTCCCACTACCACTTTACAGTCACTAATCTCTTTCAGATTGCCTCTTCTACATAGGATGTAGTCTACCTGTGTGCTCCTACCTCCACTCTTGTAAGTCACTCTATGCTCCTCCCTCTTCTGAAAATACGTGTTAACCACAGCCATGTCCATCCTCTTAGCAAAGTCCACTACTATCTGTCCTTCAAGGTTCCTTTCCTTAACTCCAAACTTGCCCATCACCTCCTCATCACCTGTGTTCCCCTCACCAACATGTCCATTAAAATCCGCTCCTATCACCACTCTCTCACCCGTGGGAATACTCTCCATCACCTCATCTAATTCACTCCAGAATCTCTCTTTCTCCTCCAACTCACAACCTACCTGTGGGGCATAACCACTAACAACATTCAACATCACCCCTTCAATCTCTAACTTCAGACTCATCACCCTGTCTGACACTCTCTTCACCTCCAGAACATTCCTCACAAACTCCTCCTTCAGGACCACACCTACCCCATTTCTCTTACTATCCACACCATAATAAAACAGCTTGAATCCTGCTCCTATACTATGAGCCTTGCTACCCTTCCACCTGGTCTCCTGTACACACAGTATATCCACCTTCCTTCTCTCCATCATATCAGCCAGCTCTCTACCTTTCCCTGTCATAGTACCAACATTCAGAGTTCCTATTCTCAGTCCTACACTCTTACCTTTCCTCTTCTCTCTCTGTCTGCGCACTCTCCTCCCTCCTCTACTTCTTCGACCAACAGTAGCCCAATTTCCACCGGCGCCCTGTAGGTCAACGGCGCCGATGGCGGTCGTTGTTAACCCGGGCCTCGACCGATCCGGTATGAAATTCGTACTGACGATTCGCATGGTTAAATTTGGCAACGTTTTACGCCGGATGCCCTTCCTGACGCAACCCTCTCTATTTATCCGGGCTTGGGACCGGCACAGAAGTCACTGGACTGTGACCCCCATGGCTAGATTGGAAATGTTTACATATACAGTGTACTTTTGTTCAGGATTTCTTTGGGATTACTGTATTTTGGGATTTTTAAAGTAAACATTAGAAGAGTATTGATATTGGCTGGTACTCAAGGTTTCAGTATCGCTATCAGAAAAGGAAAAGCGGTATCGTCTCTAATAATACAGAGCACTATATATGAAATATTTTACTTAACACAGCCTAGAAACTTTCTACTAAACTGGGAGTTGATTATGATATGCTGTTATTTGGTCAAATAGTTTACGAGTGAGATTAATGTGAACAAATGTATTCCATTATCAAAATGTACCACATTCAAATACAAAATAGTTTTGTGTCTTGTTCCTATACTCTGGCATATCCTGTGAAATGGAGTCACCATTTCTTGAATCTGAAATGACGCTCAAATATTCCTTTACTAAGAGAAGTAGTAAATTCTTGAGCCAGTGCTTTGAGAGAGTGGTTTAAGAAGAGATCAGTTGATGGAGTGATGCTTGTGCCTTCTGCTTCCGAAACTCATTAAGAAACTATTCAGCACAGCTTTCCAGCGAGGCTGCTGATCGAAAACAAATTAGAGTAACGCAAATCATCAGAAAAGACAAATGTTATTTTGGAAAGTTAGGACCGTGATGGTAATTTACAACATAAATTAGAGGGAGGCGGTAAAGAGAGAAACAAATGATTACCCCTTTCCTGGCAGAAAGTGCTTCAATGGCCAACAGTACAACAACTCCTAAATGCTAAATAAGCACTGTGAAACGGATATAGGACTATAAGGCAGATGAGGTTGCACTTTCTAAATGAAACATTATGCAAGTTATTTTAAAACAGTTATGCCTTTATAGGAAGGCCAGAATTGAAATTGAATTGAGGTGGAAAAACAGACGGATGGTAATCCGAGAAATCAAAGAATGGTGGCCAGCACTGAATTTTTAATGACTCCATGCTGGGAGTGTGTGTGTGTGTGTGTGTGTGTGTGTGTGTAGGAGTGAGTCAGTTTGATAAAAGCAATAAAGAAAGCTTCTGCTTGTGGTTTAGCTGGATTCTCGAATCACTTTTAAATCCATCAATCTGTGAAATGAATTATTTGTTCTTTAGAAATCCTCACACATTTTGCTCATCTCTTCCTGATGGATATCAAAGACACCATGTTGTCTAATGCTCCAGTATGAAAGCAAGACTGAAACAAGGTCTTTAAAGTAGATCACTGGATTGAAGAAAAAAAGCAGAAAGACGCAGCGGATTGTAACTGTTCGATGTACTTACTGTTCACGGCTCATTATCTAGATGATTAACTTTTCCCATATAAAAACATTAAAATTCACTGTTGCTCCATGATCTGTTTATATTGCCATAATTTAGAACACGGTCTTGTGACACTGACCATTTAAAAATGAATTTATTCTTAATTCAGTTATAAATTTCAGTTATAACATAAGAAGGAGATGTGTATGATTAAATAAATTAAAGAACAGTTAGATCATTGAGATGAAGACGGATTCTCTCCCAATCTCTCCCAAACCTTTCGGATGGACGCTGCAATTACTGCATCATTAAGTGACAAGATTTGGTTCTCACACAATAAACAAGACAGACATGTGATTGTGTTAGACTGTCCTGAGCTTCTGCATCAGAATAATTGGACTTATTTATACATTATTAAGCTTTAGTGTAAAGTTTATGCGAAAGTCAATGCTGAACCACGATACCAATCAACCCCAATATCATGTCACATGGCATTGTCACATGTCCCACTGACTCACACCTGTGTCCCTTTAGCACCCCTATTTAATTTCTGTTTTTTGTGTGTTTCTTTGTCAAGCTTTTGTGAGTTTGTTGTTTCATGTGCTATAGTCATTACTTTGTTTTTCCCTAGTGACTTCCGTTCAGGTTTTGGTTTTTGTTTTCATTGTATGTTGTTATCTGTCTGCCCTTGTATCGACCTCCTCTATGATCCCTGATGCTTATTCACATACATATTTTTGATGCTTACCTTCAGTCGTGACGTCATTTGCCAAATGGTAGGGCAAAGACATCCTACAGTATGTATTTAACCCATTACACAAACAAGACGATTTCAGGTAATTGGACTCTTCTCTATTGAAAAGGGATTGTACAAATTTAGTACAATACAGCCACCTCTTGGTAGAGAAGGAGAACAGCAGGAAAATGATATGGACATCTCAAAGGTCATTTTATTGAGAGAAGTAGAAACACCAGCATTAGCAACAGCATCTGTGAGAGTTTCATGAGGAGATCTAGCTCAGGTCTACTTATGAGACATTCAGACACCAAAATATAAAAATAATAATGTTGGTCAATTCATTCCACACAATTTTACTTCCTAGTTTTGTTTCCACATAGATTGAGCCTCAGGCTGTCATGGTGGCACACGTTGAAGGATAGCTGTTTATGCCTAACTCCTTCCTTGTCCTTAAACACTTCAGGCTAAATCAAGAGTATACCTTGATGTACTTATAGGCTCAGTGCACCACCTGAGCACTTAAACATGTCACTGTACTGTCTTTACCAGAGTATTGCTGTATGGCTGCATAGAATTTCCAAAATATTTGCACAGCTTTTAAAAATATACCCTGGCTTGCAGACGTATTCAACACTGTTTTCCATATTTTATGGTTTCATGAATTTGTTGTGGGATTATTTTACAAATCTACACAAATAACCTAGAATTTACTTATGTGCACCAAGAAGAAGGTTTTGTCTTACCTAGTTTTGTCTTGCTATGCAAGCTACTGTATTTTTTTATATGTTGTATATTTATGATATTTATTTCATTTTCAATATACTGTAATTATGTGGGATTGTGCAAATAATAAGCATTAATAAGTAACTTTAATAAATGATTTTTTTT
The DNA here is from genome assembly GCA_033459395.1 of Hemibagrus guttatus. Classification (NCBI taxonomy): domain Eukaryota; kingdom Metazoa; phylum Chordata; class Actinopteri; order Siluriformes; family Bagridae; genus Hemibagrus; species Hemibagrus guttatus. The sequence continues at coordinate 6,480,715 of JAUCMX010000013.1, read as the reverse complement.
TTTTGATGTTACCTACTCATTTCATGCAGACACTAAAACATGAGTCCATGTGGGCTTCTTTCACTTTCTCTGATTTCCTCTGGTGATTAAGTAATTATTTATTATTCATGATTAATTATACACACACCCTTCACAAACTCCTGCAGATAAAGTCTGTTAACTTAATGCTGTATATCAAAAGAGATAGAATGATACTGTATCACAACAGTGAAAATCGCAGTCACTATCACTCAGCCCAGCAGAGGATGTACTTCCTGCAGTTGAGGAAGTAGAAGTTATTTCAGATAATATATACAGCCATCATTAGTTTGTCAGTAGCAGTGTGGCTTCGCTTCACCACCAGTAATGAGCTGAACAAACTGTGACATATTGTCAAGTTGGATGAACAGCTCGTAGGAAGAAATCTGCCCTCACTAAAATAACTATTTTCCTCTAGAGGCAGGAAGCGGGCAGAAAAAAATCACCATCCCATATCACCCAGGCCGCCACAGCTCCTTCCCTACAGGCAGGTGCATCAAGTCTTTCCACATGCATCCAGACAGAAACATGAATTTGTTGCTGACAGCACTGTGTTTTGTGTTCAAGATGCAATAACCTTTGTGTGCAATATCTATGTGTACAGCATTCTCCTCTTTGCAATATTCTTCTTTTTGCTTACATTGCAATATCTGTATGTAGCATCCATTTCTGCTCGCTTCAGATTTTATTATTAGCACATGTGTAGTATTATTACTGTATATCACAGTGTTGTGGAATCATGTCACATAACTTGGACTCAGAATCAGTAAAGACTCATGACTGGGCTTTGCCTTTGACATCAATGACTTCATTGACACTTTTACATTTTACATTTATATTTATGTAATTTGGCAGATGCTCATATCCAGAGCAACATACAATAGTGCTCTGTAATTTCTATCAGTGAATGCATCCATACTGGTTCACTAGTTCACAGAATACGTATACCATCAGCCTAAAACTATGTTGGGAGATAATACAGCAAGAAAAGCACACAGACACTTTAAAAAAAGTAAATAAAAAGTGCTAATGTAAGTGTTTCAGTCTTCATCTGTCAGCCAGTGATTCTGCTGTTCTGACATCTGGGGAAGTTCATTCCAACACCTAAGTGCCAGAACAGAGTGTGTGTATCTTCCTTGTATCCTGAGAGACAATGGGATCAGTCGAGCAGTGCCAGAGGACCTAAGGGAGTGTGGTTACTTCTGAATGTCTCACGACTAGACTTGTGTCTTGCTTGTCATGACTTGTGTGTCTGTCTTAAAAAAGCTTCCTGGCTTGACTTGTGTGTCTGTCTGTAAGCACAAGGGTTCAACAGCCAAGTCTTTGTATTTTCTAGTATACTTGTCCAACAGATCATTTAGTTCAAGCTATTAGCTTGAATTGAATAAGTATCAAAGTCTCAAATCTCAGGATTAAAAGTAAGCGTATAAGTAATATAAAATGTCATTCCAGTGTCCAATTGGAAGTAATATATTCTGTCTGTGGAAGCTCAGAAACAAAAATGAACTATTATTGTACACATTTAAATCGTGTACATAAAATAAATGTGTACTGGAATTAGGTTTACAGTTTAAGAGGTGACTGGCTGCACCGCCAATTGTGTTGAACTGGCTGAGTTTATAGATTTAGTTCACTTCCTCAAGAAGGCGATGATGCGATTCAGCAACCCGCAGTACGGCGGAAAACGAGAGGAAATTGCGTATCTCCCTCTGTAACCGTGTCTCGCTACGTAGAAGCACTAAAGTTGCCGAGTCCTTCCGTGTTTCAGACGTGGCGCCGGAGCTCATTCAGCAGCCAGCTTCATTCACAGCTCTGGCTTTCATACTCATCTTTCAGGTCAGTGTGCACTGCATTTCATACACGACACCAAAAAACGTCTGGGTCATCATACATTATTGGTATTTTTTGTTGTAAAATAGCTATAATTGTTAGCTAGTTAGCCAAACGTCAAGCTAACGCTAGCTATCGGTATCGGGCTGAGTGTAAGTGGTTAGGAAGGCAGCTAGCCAGTTTGTTTGTTCATTACAGAAAACTTGATATGCAGGGAAGTCCTGGCTGTAATACACATTTTTGATATGTATTTAACTAACTAAACAGAGAAGGTATTAAGTCAGAATCATGTTAGACAACTTTTAAAGTGGGGTGTTTTATTACATTTCCTTATAGATAGGATTTAACACAAACCCAAAACAAACCGACTCCATCATTTCCAGTGGTGAATAAAAACACTTTCTTAAACTTTCTTTGGCTACAGTTACAAGGTCACTAGGTTAGTAAGCAATGGATAAAATCACTTCCTTAAACATAAATGTGTGGTGATTTGAAGTTACTTCCAGTCAGTGAACAATGAACCAGTGATATAACATTTCCCTTTAATGTTCTCTGTATTCAAGTATGAAATAGAGTCTGTTCAAGTCTTTACTCTCTGTGTATCTACAAACAATACAGATATGTGTTGTCATTTGTTTGCATGTGTGTGTTTGGCTGGGTTTCTTCTTCAGAAGCTTTGCTCGAACAATGTGGAGGAACGCTGCTCTAGTGGCATTACTGGCCTTTGCACTAGGATACGTCTATCACACAAACCCCAAGCTTCAGGAGCGTGTGTTACAGCTCATCACCCAGTCCATCCCTCAGTCACTGTTCTCCTCACAGTATGAACATAGTACTACAAGCCTGGAAGAAACCATCTCCCGAGCTTGGGACGCTCTCATCACTGCACCGGCAAGGCAGTGGGGTCGAATAGCAGTCGGGTGAGTGATCCAAATAAATATGTATACAGTCCATGTGGATAGATGAGCAGGTCTTGATTTAATTATCATCATAAATGAAATCTAATTTCCTTGACTTGCTAGGATGTCAGTGTATCTGAAATGCTGTGATAATTCTTGTGCCAAAGCAGCACACGACAAACAGTGCATTTTCTGTGCTTCTAAGGAACGACAGCAAAAATAACCAGAAGTCATTTTGTCTGTACTTTTAGTATTTTATTTTTAAAAAGGAGCTGAATAGAGCTGATGTTTTTATCATTCTATTTTCAGTACATCAGGCTTGTAAATGCAAATCAATCATTAGAGCAAAATGTTTTAATGAGACAGTAATGCAGTCATTTTGGATAAAAATGTAATATGTAACAGCACACAAAATCTCGTATTTGGAAACATAGAAAGTGACAAAGAAACTGGATATATTTTATTCACTGATTTTTTTCTTTTAGGAAAAAGTCACCAAGAGGAAATTGGTTACTGCCACTTCCTTTTGTTCAGTGTCTTTGCAATTAACCACAGTTGCACTCACTAACTGACTCTAGCAGCAAACCAACACACTCCATTCCCATTCATATATATATATATATATAAAACATAGCTGTCTAAAAGAAATATTATGTTGCTTTACGTTGTCAATTTTGTTAATTGTGTAAATTGCATTTAACTGAACTGATTCAAAGGACTCAAGCTAAACTGAAAAGACTCAAATTTGGACTTGTTTAGAAACGGCAACTCAACACCGATCTCTGGTTTCCTTCCTCAGGGTAAATGCCTGTATCGACGTAGTGGTGTCAGGTGTCAGCTTGCTCCAGGCTTTGGCTCTTGACCCAGGATCTGGTCAAGACCATGACGTGTTGCACTCCAAAGAGGACCTAAAAGAGACTTTCATTCACTACATGGAAAAAGGAGCAGCTGCAGAGCGTTTCTTCTCGGATAATGAAGTCTTCCAAAGGATCGCAAGGGCTGCTGCTGAATATCCTGGTGCCCAGGTACAGTGCGTCGGCTTTAGGGTTGTGTTTTTGTTGTCATAGTTCCCTTGACTGTGTAGTCAGTGATTTTGGCAGAGGTTAGCCATCTGATTTGAAACTTGAATTCCGAACAAATACAAATAAAGCAGCTGCCAGAATGTGTGAGTCATTTACCAAAATGCTTTGGTTTAAAAATGTCTGATCCACTGAATAACTCTTAAATAACAGCACCATCATAACAGGCCTAATAACAGTTCAGCAATACTGTAATTAGCTTTTAAAGAGCTTCTGTTTGTCTTGTTCAAGATGCTGCTAATTACAGGCCTACATGAGGAAGTATCTAGTAAGTAACCGCAGAATAGTGGCTAGCAGTCAAACTGAAGCACAGTAAATAACGTGTCTGGAGAAACAGCTATTGATCGAATGTACTGTTGTACATTGATGTCTTTGTTTTGCTTTTGGATGGTGATCCATTTGAATCGACTGGAAAACTACTCAAGCTGTTTAAACTGCATCTCCTATTACTGTGCCGTCAGTAGTCCACTTCAGGTTTAGGTCAAGTATGAAATACTGCATGATGGTGCAATTTATTTTACTACATTGCATAAAGCTTTGAATGAAAAGAAATATGCTTCTCAAATCAAATACAGTCAGAAACTTATGAGCACAAATGTTAGTCCAAAAGGTTTTTTTAAATCACTGAGAGCAGTACCAAATTTTTTCAGAAATGCTTTAGGTAACTCCAACAAAACACATCATGTTATGGTTCTCTAGTGCGAAACACAAACATCCTGTCTGTTCCATGTTCCATAACGCTGAAACCTGTATTCCAAGTATAGCTAAACCCAATACATATAGACATTAAACATGCTTGTGAACTGTAAAGGAAGTGCTCCCTCACTAGAGCTGACAGTTTAAATATTGAATGAAGGCCGAGTCCAGGGAGGATTGAGTTTCTGTGTCAGATTTAATTCCGCTTGGTTGACAGTAATTAATATTTTCAGCAGCAGTCTCGAGTCATGCTTGCTCTAGCATTAATCTGTATGTATTTGTATTTGTGTTGGCTCAGCATGGACCTGGGTTTGAGTTAGTGATTCACTGCACTACTCTGGTAATAAGTAATAAGATACAGTCCCCTCTGAAAGTATTGGACCGCCAAAGGCCAATTCATTTGTTTTTTGCCACACTGAAGAGATTTGGGTTTGACCTCATAAAATGAATGAGGCTTTGAATCAGAATTTCAGCATTCGTTTCCTGATATTTACATCTAGATGTGTTAAATAACTTATAACCTGGCACCCATTCTTTTGGTGAGCAAAAATATCTGAACAGATAAAGCATTAAAGTAAATAACAATCACTATTAGGTTGCATACTCCTTGCTTGCAATAACTGCATCATGCTGGCGACCCACTGACCTCATCAAACTGTTGCATTCTGCTTTCGTGATGCTTTTCTAGGCTCGTACTGCAGCTTCTTTTGGTTGTTGTTTGTTTTGGGGGGTTTCTCTCTTTAGTCTCCTCTTCAGCAGGTGAAATGTTGCTCAACTGGGTTATGCTCTGGTGATAGACTTCCACTTTTTCCCTAGTGAAGCCCTTTGTTGTGTTGGCAGTGTGTTGGGTCATTGTGTCTCTGCATGATGAGGTTCCTCCCAATTAGATTGGCTGCATTTCTCTGTAAGTTGGCAGACCGAATGTTTCTGTACACTTCATTCTGAATTCATTCTGCTGCCACCATCATGAGTTATAGCAGCATGAAAGATGATTGAGACCATTCCAGAAGCAGCCAAATCCATGACTGTGCTTCACCATTAAGCTTGTATGTTTGAATCATGAGCACAATGTTTGTCATCAACTGCGGTTGTTTTGCTTGGCCGACTTCTTCCATGTCTGTGCCCAGTGTTCGTGCAATGGCTCTGATTTGATTTTTTTTTCTCAAGTGAAAGTAATATAAGGCCTCAAATCAAGAGTAGACATTTAGAGCGATCAACTGTTTTAACAGTCAGTCTAACAGGGCACATCTGGGAAACACCTGTCAGTCACATCTTCACATTCTGACCCATCGTTTCGTTCATCTTTTGATCTCAAACCCATACTTTTGGAGGATATTCCATAATCAATTCTTTCTGCATTTCTTGTCTCTTAAAGGTGTATGTGGGAGGAAATGCTGCTCTGATTGGCCAGAAACTTGCCTCTTACCCAGAGCTAGTGGTGAGTTCATATCTGTATTTCTTTAGATCAAAATTACTTTACCTGTTTTGTTACATGTTTGAACATTCTTGTTCATGCTATAAGACGGCTCATTGAGTAAAACACTTTTTCCCCTATAGGTTCTATTGTGTGGCCCTATTGGGCCAAAGTTGCATGAATTGCTGGATGAACAAATAGTAGTTCCACCGCATTCACTTCAGGAGACTGATGAGTTTCACCTCATCCTTGAGTACAAGGCAGGTCAGAATAGATTCCTCTTACCCTATGTACATGACCGTAGAAGGAGAAGGAGGCTGCTACAGATAACAGTAGTGTTGCTTATAGTAACTGTGCCTTTTGAACTTTATGTATACAATGTGCTAAGATTGTAAGACTGTAGCTGAAGTCAGCTCTTGCGTGTGTGTGTTAAGGGGAGCAATGGGGATCGAGTCAGGCCCCTCAAGCCAATCGCTTCATCTTCTCTCACGATGTGTCCAATGGGGAGATGAGCACTTTGGAGACCTTTGTGGCCAGCCTGGAGGAGTTCCAGCCCGGACTGGTGGTGCTGTCAGGACTCCACATGATGGAGGGAATGGGCCGTGATCTCTGGGAGGACCGAATCAAAGAGGTGTGCTGGACATTCTTTTATGTAGGATTTAAAATGGTTTTTAATCATCATAGTTAGCTATCCAATAAGACTAATTTATCATATATGAGCTGATCTCCATTTAACTCTGCTTAGCTACAACTCTAGCACTAAGAATGAAACAAAACACTAACGCTATGTTATGAGACAGATCTATAACATTACGAGAATACAGACTTCATGAGATGATATTAACAGAATAACATTTTAACTTTTAATTCTATTTATTTTGTAGCGACAACCACTGCAATATCTGTACACTGTTTTGTAAGAAAAGTAAATCAGGATTTGTAAGGTGATTCCCCCTATTAGTAACAGGTTATTTTAATCTTTGTCAATGTGATAAATGTAATGAATTTACATGTTACTTTTATTAATTTGGACAGTTTTTCTTATGGTATGTTGGTCCTTAACATTTGTGCAATCACTGCTCCTATCCACTTAAAATATACAATCATGTCGCACTTAACAAATTATTTGTACCATTGAGAAAGACGGTCTGTTTATTTTGTAAACATTTTATTTTGTTTATTTCAGCTTCATTTCTGGTTGCGCCACTGCCAGTACAACACACAACATGCTTCTGAATAGTTTATAGGTGCGAACTGCAGCAAACGGGTGTTGAACCGTGCTAGGTTGCACGTATTTACATGGCATATGCAGTAACTACTCTCCCGATGGCTATGCTATGAATCTGCTGTGGATTCTGGGTGGTGTGTTAAATGTGAAATGAGGCTACAGGTTGGATTTAGCCTGTGTTTGACTTCTGATTTGCTTAACCTTTTGAACTATACATGCTTTGAGGCAGCAGGTGTGTAAGAAGAGGTAGAGCTCATAATGAATATTAATGAAAGCCACTTTTCTGATGCACCTCAGAGAAGCAAAATTCGTCCTGCCTGTATTTTGTTTTGTGATGTTTGAGGCAATGAAATTCTGTCTCATCTCTCTAAGTACATTTTTTATGCTAGTGTGTCTAATTATGAAACTACTACTAAGCTGTATAAACTTGCATGAATACTTTTTTTTTTGGGGGGGGGGGCTGTTGATCACTGCCAGTATAGGGAAAGTGACCTTATACAGAATACACAAACGCTGCACAGTATGGGCTCTTCAGATAAGTTTATGACTGCCTGATCTAAAAAAGTAATTTAATCTCCTACAGTTTGCTGTTGCCATCTCTGATGTTCACAATGAGGCACCCATCCATCTGGAGCTGGCCAGTATGACTGATCGACATTACATGAGCATCATCACGAAGGAGGTAAATGTATATGTTTAACACATGTGTGATCTGTACCGCACATGCCTCATTTCATGATCCTCCCAGGAATCACCCATGAGACTTGATGTAAGCCTGTTGTTTCTTTTTTCTTTCTTTTTCCTTCCATGTGTCTTTTGCCATCTACAGTAAACATTGAGAAACAAATCAAATCAAATTGCATTCGTGTAAACATGAATACTGAAGTTTCATTAAATATGACATTGTTTACACAAAGATTTAATCGAGCCGTTACATGTCCACACGTATAGTACAGAGTCACAGATTGTTTAGTGATGCACCTTCTGTAGCTTAAAAGCATATGTAGCACATTCAGTATTGTGCGTACTTTCGTTAGCAGGTCTTGCCCATGGTGAACTCAATCGGCCTGAACGAGCAGGAGCTGCTCTTCCTGTCTCAGGCTGGCGGAGGTCCTCACTCTGATCTCCGCTCGTGGAACGGTATTCCTGACGTGGGCCGCGTCTCTGATATCCTCCTCTGGATCCTGGAGCAGCACGGCCGTGCCGACCCGGACTCTGAAGCCCATCTGACACGCATACACTTCCACACTCTGGCTTATCATGTGCTGGCCACGGTGGATGGCCACTGGGGGAACCAGCGCGGAGCCGTAGCGGCCGGGGCTCGTGTCGCCAGCTCTCAGGCGTGCGGATTACAAGCTGTGGATGTCAGTAAGGTGGAGCTCAAGGCTCCGCTCAGCTTCCACAGCTCTTTCACAGAACCGAAAGAGAGCTTAGTTTTGGACCCGTCCAATCCGGTGACGGTGTGGAGAAGGGGGAATGTGTCCTTCCATCTCAGTCCAGTACTCATATGCAAACAGCCACTGAGGACAGTAGGGCTGGGGGACGCAATCTCAGCAGAGGGACTCATCTACTCTGAGATTGTTCCCCACTCTGACTAAAAGTGAACTGATGGCCAATAACAATGTCTTAAAAACATTTCCTTACTCTCGATTCTCTCTACAGTGCCTGCTAAGCATCTAACCAGCTGGATAGATCTTCCTGTAGGTGCTCCTCCATTCCCTTATACCTTAATGTGAAAAGTTAAAAATTGAGGAAGAGAGGATTTTTCATGGGTACTGGAATGAGACTTTAATCTCACTTATTCTTGTACAAACTCAGTGCGTAGTCTTAATCCGTTTGGTGAGTACTGTACTCCGTTTTACTTGAGACCGTATTATTGCACTGAGTAAAAGATGCTGTTATTATTTTTTCCTCCACACTCCATGGCTCCACTGACTACTATGACAGAGATCTACTTAAGAGCAAGGAGCAGAATCCCTGAGCTGCTATAAAATAAAAATGGCTTGAGAATCCCACGGGCCCCCAATGAAATCAAATGCCTTAACCAAAACCAGAAACTAACCAAAACTGTCATGCTTAAGTGGTTATGCGTTTGCTGCTTAACTGCATTCTGCCCTCAGAAAGAGGAAAAACCCCAAACGATCCTATCCTATACTCCTTCATCGACATGTTTAACTTAAGCACAGTCTTCTGGCTTAATGTATCGAATACTGATAGTAACAAATACTAGTAATACTAGTAAACTTTATAGTAATAAAACTAACAAATTCTTAAATACGGCAAAAGTTTGGACTCCCATGCCCAAGAAAGAGTTTTTAAAAAATCAAAACTGAATAATATTTTAATTTCCTAATAGTATTCCTTATGAAGCTTTGCATCCTCGTGCAACCAGCTTCATGAAGGAGCTTCACCCAGAAGGCTTTTCCTGAATTGACCATGAGTCTTCTAAAATGTACTGTATTTGGGGAAACAATATAATTTTAAATAAAACACACACACAAAAAAAGTTGATGCTAAAATGTATGAGCATTAACTCCACTATGTACAACTGTCTTAGATATTTTAGCTGGAAGCTTTTATCAGAATGTTTTTAAAACAATTCTAAAAAATATATATCTATATATTCGATCCAACTTTCGACTGGTAGTATAGGTCAAAACTATTTTAGGTTAGAGAAATTGTGTATTGTAACTTGCACCCACTTGAAAGGCAATACACAAGCTTATAGAAATGGCAGATCTTGGTGTTCTGCTTCATAGAATATTTGTAAGAAAACCAGCACCCACTTACTCCTCAGCATGTTTTAGATCATTTTACTCGCTTAAGTCAAGAAATCCTGCCTCTTCTTCTGCTGAACGGTTCGAAATAAGGGAACATCTCTTACTTGTTTAGTCATGTCCAGTACTATTCCTGTGTTTATAGAGCATAAATCAAGCAATGTCTGTATGTACATAGTGTTGAAATGATTCAATATCTTGATCTAAGTTTTGAAATTGTTAGGGGGAAAAAAATCCTGCCATCAGCAACTGACTGCTTTTATGCATGATGAGACTTGAAAAGTTTTGTGATCTGACACATTTCTTAACTAATAAGAAAGCCAGCCTTTCTCTTCTGATGTAAAATGGTGTATTATGTGGGCCAGCTGTCAGAAGTGAATGATGGGGAAATGTACAAGGATGGTCGATTTAGTTCAGTGCTGGATGGTTCACCAGTCTGTTGATGACAATGAGTGACCTTGATCATCATCTTCTTTCGGCATCTTCTGCATAATCAAAACTTGCACCCACTAGCTTCATATCCTCATTAATTCCATCCATATACCTCCTCTTTGGCCTTCCTCTTTGCCTCCTGCCTGGCAGCTCCATGTCCAACATTCTCCTACCAATATTCTCACTCTCCCTCCTCTGAACATGTCCAAACCATCTTAATCTGGCCTCCCTAACTTTGTCCCCCAAACGTCCAACATGAGCTGTCCCTCTGATGTGCTCGTTCCTAACCCTGTCCAATCTTGTCACTCCCAAAGAGAACCTCAACATCGTGATGAGTGACCCTGATATAGTCCATAAAACCAATTAGAGGCCATTAAGCTGCTACTGTAAGTGAACAGACAGAGTTGTAAGAGGTGCTCATTGTTTCTCATTGGACTGATGATTGCTAAAAGCTGCACATATCATTGAATTATGGAAGTCAACCAGAGGTCATGCAAATATTGTTCTTCTTTATGTTACAAGGCTTTCTTACAATTCTTTGTATGTCTTCAGCTCTGTTTCTGTAATTAACATTAACTGGAATAACAAACAGCAGAACTTGTTTATTTTCAACTTACTTCACATACAAAGGTTGGTAAAGCATCTACATTAATGTAATGCATATTTGCATTTAAGAATCCATAAGGACACATTTCCAAAACTGATAATGTAACGTATTATACTCTATAATATTAAAACCCTGTTAGTGTTAATGTGCTTAAAAATCAAATCATTCCTGAGCTGTTCCTGTAGTATGATGAAGTGAACTAGAAAAAACAAAATAAGCAAGAATGCATCGGAGCAATAGTTCTGCAGACAGATCATAATGCAAAAACTCTGTACATATGTCTAAAAAATAAATATACTATACATTCATAGGACACCCATACTATATAAAGCTCACGCACACTGTTTACCAGGCAGCAGTTAGTGTTTGTCTACGCTTGGAAAGCTCTACTCTGTCAATGCTCTGGGTTTGCTCTTCTTCTCCTTGGCTTTGTGAAGTTCTGCATCATCACCATCACATTCAGCCTCTCCTGGAGGTTCAGAGGGGGGCGCTGGTACACTCTCCACATCTGGCTCTACAAAGAGAATAAGAACGTTAAGGATGGACAGAACCTGAAATCCGCAGCATCCCGTGTCTGTAGGTTTTTGTGGCTCAGGATGACATTATTTATGATGTCATCTCGAATAAAACAAAGTCTTCGGCTTCTATCTAGTACATTATTAGTGACAGTGTAATAGGCAGCGTACATTCTAGCAACTCGTTCAGGCAGTTTTAGATGTAACATCGTTCAATTGTGTCCGATGCAGCAGGTGTGTTTCCCATGTGCGAGATGAACACAGAAGAGCTAACATCATTACCCAGCTTTCAGAAAACATTTCCAGCTGAAATACATCTTAAAAACTAGACATAAGACCTAAACCTCTGGGGGAAAAAAATGTCAAAAGCAGCCTCTATGTTGGAGTACTTCACATCTTTAATGAACGGACATTTTTCGTCTTTTTTCAGAGCATTATAGAATTTAACTCCAATGATTTGCTATAAAACAAGATCTTGGAAGCTATAGTGTATTTTAAACTACTGTGATCAGGAAACCCTGTCAGGGCAGCGTGATTCCTGGGCCTCTATTATAGCTTGTTGCAGTTCTCATTTTTGACCACTAGGCAAGATAAGTCTATGAACCATGACCAGTTCTAGGTTTAGAAAGATGAGAAAATCACTGGCTTATATCAGTAAAATAGTGACTTATTCTTAATCGCTGGCCATTCAGAAGACTCACTTGGTATTTCATCACTTGGAATTAGTTTTTAACCCTACTTTATACATCGCGTTATTGTTTTCAAAACAGTTCTTATAAAAACAGTACTAGTACTTAGATCTAATAATATTTCAAGCTTGTTTAATCAACTAGTGTCTACGATCCAGTTCAAATCTTAAAGCCAATAAATAAGTGTGTTACTTGAAACGTGTCCAACTCACAAAAGACAGACTCAGGTTGATTAAAAAAAAATGCATGCAGAATTGGTGTACCTGCAGCCAGCTGTATGCTTTTGCTGTAGCCTGCTGCTGATGACATGGCCTGGCCCAAGGCCAGATTGGAGCCCAGGGGCTGCTGTGAAGAGGACGGCTTGCTGGAAGATGAGCGCTGGCTGGTCTTGGATTCTTTGCCTGGTTTCGACCAGAATAAATTTTCCCCAGCCTGAAGGGCCGCACCCATTTTCTGAGCCATATCTACGAGCTGTGGAGAACAGATACTGTATGCAGTAGAGAATACTTGCACCACTACGCACCCACATGTACTATGTATGTGTACATGCAGTAAAATCTTGCTTCAACATGAGCTAAATATACCAAGGACTGCCTAATTATACTGGCAAAGGAATACAGAATTAAGTGTGAGAGTCTGTAGTTTCATTAGGGTTGATGGTTAACATTAGCTAACTAACATGATAGGATTGCTGAGATGAATTTTAAACCATAAAATGGATACATAATTTTAGTATAGTAAAAAATGAAAAACTAATTTCAAACCTTATTACTCACTGATCAGAAACTTTCACCAATATCGTATTCCAAAATAGTGTTTCTAATTCAATACTAAATGCTTTGTTAATTTCCTATGCGAAAGTGTAACATTTAATAGCAGAATGAGTGACATTCTATCATCCTACATCTGTATTTGTGTAGCAAGGTCATACCTCAGGGTCAAACTCAGTGTTACTGTTGCGCTCTATCAGCATGTTGACTTTTTTCTCCATTTTCTGGTACTGCTGCAGTGCTGTCTTCTTGTCTCCCTGATTATACAGGAGCACTGCAAAATTCAGATTCACCAGAGGGTTGGATCTGGAGGAGATAAACAGAAGTAAAACAGAGACAGTCAGTCACCTTCAGTTAGCATGTGCAAATCAGCTGCAGTTGTTCAGGAAGTTTTAGAAGACTTACACATCGAGTAGAACAGCTTGTTCGTATGACCTGCGTGCATTTTCTACATCATCCAAATTGGTCAGGGCAACTGGGACAAACCAAGACATGAACGAATATTAGTCAAGACATGTACTTATAGAACAAAACAAGACTATGGGGAGGTTGTAGCAAAATCTCTCAGAATTCGATCGCAATAAATAGCCGGCACAATACACCACTACACGACATTATCTGTAATTTTGGAGGCTATGCGTTGACGGATTAACTCGCATACTTTTTCATTAAAACTCTTTGAATTATTAACCAGTTAATCCTGTATTAATCAAACAATGCAATAACTTCTTTCAAATCTCTACATTATGTTGTAGCTCGTCTAACTCAAGGCTCAAAATGTTCTGAGATGCTCAGACATGCTTTTCTGCCCACTGTGGTTGTAAAAAGGGGTCAGTCTCTGGTGAGCCTGTATTCACTGTAACCTCAGATTCCTGTTCCTGGCTGACAAAACCAGAACATGATGATGTTTTCTGCTGTTGTAGCTAAGCCACCCTTACGGCTTCGTGTGTTGTGCGTTCTGAGATGCGTTTCTGCTCACCACGGTTGGTTATTTGAGCTACTATACCTTTCCTGTCAGCTCAAATCATTCTGTTGTCCATTCTCCTAGACTGGTTTGGATGGCAGGATGTGTGAATTAGTGCTCTTTACAACCGTAGTGAGAAGAAAGGCATTCCCAGAACACACAACACATCGAACCTTGAGACTACAGGAATCTGGGGTTACAGTGGGCACAGACTCACCAGAGACTTGTGTGATATTGTGTTGCATAATGACAGTGGGGTTTATCGTCTATATATAGAGCTTACAGTCACATTCTACAGGTTTTTCCATGACAGTAAGTGTTAATTTTACCAGAACTACACTAACATGGTTAGAATCTTTTTTTTTTTTCCCCGTTCTGTTTAGTTTATGAAGGAAGGAAACTGGTGTAAATACCAGCGAGAAGCATGTAGAGCTCTCCCATGCGTGGATTCAGGTTAATAGCAGCGCTGAGGAAGTGGAAGGCTGAAGCATACTGCTGCATGGTGAGATGCACCAGACCCAGATTATGCAAGACCTTCCAGTCAAATGGAGACAGATAGTTTGCTCTCTTCAGACAACTTATAGCCTGAGAAATGAACAAACGGAAAAAAACAACAAAACTGAAATCATAAGTAGGGCATATCATATATACTGCTCAAAAAAACAAAGGAATACTTTGAAAACACATCAGATCTCAGTGGGGAAAATGATCATGCTGGATATACTGATATGGACTGGGTAATGTATTAGGAACGAAAGGATGCTACATCATTTGATGGAAATGAAAATTATCAACCTACAGAGGGCTGAATTCAAAGACACCCTGTGAAAAAATGATGCAGCAGGCTAGTCCATTTTGCTGAAATTTCATTGCAGCAACTCCAAAATGGTGCTCAGTAATTTGTCTGGCCCCCACGTGCTTGAATGCATGCCTGACAACATCGGGGCATGCTCCTAATGAGAAGATGGATGGTGTCCTGGGGTATTTCTTCTCAGATCTTGACCAGGGCATCACTTAGCTGCTGGACAGTCTGAGGTGCAACCTGGCAGCATTGGATGGACCGAAACATAATGTCCCAGGGGTGTTCTATTGGATTTAGGTCAGGCAAGAGTGGGGGCCATTCAATGGTATCAATTCCTTCATCCTCCAGGAACTGCCTGCATATTCTCGCCACATGAGGTCGGGCATTGTTGTGCACCAGGAGGAACCCAGGACCCACTGTGCCAGTGTAGGGTCTGACAAAAGGTCCAATGATTTCATTCCGATACCTAATGGCAGTCAGGGTGCTATTGTCTAGCCTGTAGAGGTGTGTGCGTCCCTCCATGGATATGCCTCCCCAGACCATCACTGGCCCACCACCAAACTGGTCATGCTGAACGATGTTGCAAGCAGCATAATGTTCTCCACGGCTTCTCCAGACCCATTCACGTCTGTCACATGTGCTCAGGGTGAACCTGCTCTCATCTGTGAAAAGCACAAAAGCAAGTGGTGGACCTGCCAATTCTGGTGTTCAATGGCAAATGCCAATCGAGCTCCACTGTACGGGGCAGTGAGCACAGGGCCCACTAGAGGATGTTGGGCCCTTAGGCCACCCTCATGAAGTCTATTTCTGATTGTTTGGTCAGAGACATTCACACCAGTGGCCTGCTGGAGGTCATTTTGTAGTGCACTGGAAATGCTCATCCTGTTCCTCCTTGCACAAAGGAGCAGATACCGGTCCTGATGATGGGTTAAGGACCTTCTACGGCCCTGTCCAGCTCTCCTAGTGTAACTGCCTGTCTCCTGGAATCTCCTCCATGCTCTTGAGACTGTGCTGGGAGACACAGCAAACCTTCTGGCAATGGCACGAATTGATGTGCCATCCTGGAGGAGTTGGACTGCCTGTACAACCTCGGTAGGGTCCAGGTATCGCCTCATGCTACCAGTAGTGACACTGACCCTAGCCAAATGCAAAACTAGTAAAAAACAGTCAGAAAAGATGAGTAGGGAAAGAAATGTCAGTGGCCTCCACCTGTGAAACCATTCCTGTTTTGAGGGTCGTCTTATTGTTGCTCAGCTAGTGCACCTGTTAATTTCATTAACACCAAAGCAGATGAAACTGATTAGCAACCCCCTCTGCTACTGAACTGACCAGATCAATATCCCAGGAGTTCCTTTGATTTTTTTGAGCAGTGTATAATAAACATCATAAGGTGAAAAACTCTGAAACTCACAGCTACATATTTCTTCTTGCCAAAGAAGCACATGCCGATGTTATTCCAGAGTGGAGGGCTTTCAGGCACAGTGAAAGCTGCCACACGATATTTATTCATGGCCACATCGAAATCCCCATGTGTCTGCATCATACTTCCTGCTGCTAAAATGGCCTGGGGGGAAACACATGCCCACTGAGCACATCACGTTCAACTTCAAAGGCAAGATATATACATCGAAATGGAAGTTTTTCTGACCTTGTAATTGTTTGGGTCATATGTCAAAGCATTTCCAAGATGTTCGAAGGCCTTCTGATATTTTCCGAGCTAAGAAGTAATACTAAAATGTCAGGAATTTGAAATACGGACCACCTAAGGCAACAATAATTTCCAAGAACAGACGGCTATTGAAACTGACCTGCATATACAAGAGTCCCAGTGTGGTCAGCAACTCCGTGTTCTCTGGGGAAAACCTAAAACACAGTTTCAACTGTTTAGTGAACCTCTGGATAATTCTTCTCAAAGTATGTATCTGCAAATATATACCTACATATAGACAATGTGAAATGGCTTTTATATGGACTTCTAGGCTACTGCAACATACTACTCCTGGGCCTTCCAGCCACTATCAGCCGCCTTCCTATAATTCAGAAGGCAGCACCAGCCCAAAAGGACCTGCGTCACACTCCTCTTCCTCCACTGGCTTCCAACAGGACCCTCTTCAAGGCTCTCCTTGCCTTGTGGTTCAGGTTCCCTCCCACAACCTACGATCAGTTAACAACCGACGCATGGTAGTGATAACTCAAGCAAGACATGAGCTCTGTTTCTAGAATCTTCAAACTGACCCTTCAGTGGTGGAATGAACTTCCAAATTCAATCCAAAGACCAATCTTATGTGGACATTTAACTAACCCCTAACTTGTCCTTATCTCAATCAACCAACCAGCCAATTAACCAGCCAACCAATCAATCAATCGATAAGAAATGAATTGATTAATCACACATCTGCACTTAGACAAACTCTTACACCAAGTGCACCTAATTAATAAGCTTGTATCTTGTAACACTACTTTTGTCGTCTTCTGATTGATATATTGCTTCGCTTGTATTTCCTCATTTGTAAGTCGCTTTGGATAAAAATGCCTGCTTAATGAATAAATGTACTATAAATGCATTATCTAGGCAAAGATTGAGTGTATTAGGCTACAGTGGTGTTACATCATTCTTAACATATATTCTATGGACTCTATCTTGTTTCTAACATTTCTAACAATTTGGTCTGACCTAAATATTTTGCCGTGAACATTGAGGGTGTTACTGCAACCTGTCTCGCTCTCTAACAACCAACACATTCCACAACTTCTTGCCTGGCAGCATCATATTTGTCTTCCATTTTCATCCCATCCCGTCTTAGTGCAGCTCATTCCAAAAAGCTGTTAGTTATTCATTTAGGCTCAGAGGAAGAACAGAGTGAGTATGTCTCTTTCTTCTATCTCTGGTGTAAATGAGCGGAACCGAGGTTTCTTGCTTCAGGAGAAGCCCAGCACCGCTCATTAAGGCACGTCAACATTACTAATTCAGCCGCTCTACAGGAGGGCCATGGTAAAGATGAGGACACACACTGTGCTCGCTGCCGCTTCTCTGCCTCCTCATATTTACTCTTCTAGAGTTCCTCTGATATATGTGCCAGAGTATACACTAACAAGCTCAAGGAGTTATTTCTGAGAGTCAATAAAAGCAAAAAAGTAAACACTCGTAATCAAACAACGCTCACTAGCGCACTAAATATCACAGATTCTTTTTGTAGCCGTATCTGATCGATGTGTCAGATCTGTTTAAGACGTGACAAGTCTTTACTCAAAGCTTTTAAAAATGTTCTTTCCTTAAGGGAGGTTTGCAAAAAAAAGAGGCTTTAACAAAAGAAAAGTGTCACAGTCAGCCTGTAAATGTGATTAATTACAGCCGTTGCTCTGCTTCTCATCCCAGCATGCCGTTTTTCCCTGAAGCGCCTGCCACCACCACTTGCTGTGAATCTCCGAAGGGCATCTGAGGTTACTCTCATCACAGAGCGCCTTTGATCAAGAGTCTTCTAGGCCAAAGAAAAAAGGCTCAGAGCTATAAAATGGTTTGGGTTGAGATGGTGAAAAATTAACGTCTGAAACTGCACTGCACTCTGGCAACACCAACCGAGTCTGATACAATACTGCAGAACTGGACCAGGGGCGTAAAATTCATGAACACACGTACTCCACTGCACTCTTGAAGATCTCAGTGGCCTTCTCTGTGTCCCCCTGTAACAGGTAGCTCTTTCCCAACATCATGTAAGTCATGTCATGCTTGTTAAGCTGTAACGCCATGTTCAGATGCTCCTCAGCCTGCATACAAGTCATAGGTTAATTAAAAGGTAAATTAAGTACAGCTTAAAGCTTCAAAAACATCTACTGTTACACTCCTTTTATGGTATGCTCATAATAAATAACACTGTCTCCCTTTATATACGCTACTGTATATTGCCAACAGTTTGTGGACATCTGACCATCACACCCATCGGTGCTTTGCTGAACATGTTCCAGATTTATTCCCATTTGCTGCTAAGGTTTTCCACTAGATGTTGGAGTGTGGCTGTGGGGATTTGTGTTCATTCAGCTACAAGAGCATTAGTGAGATTAGATGATGTTGGATGAGGAGGTCTGGGGTACAGTCGGTGTTCCACTTCATCCCAACGGTGCTCAGTGGGGTTGAGTCAGGGCTCTGTGCAGGACACTCGAGTTCTTCCACTCTAACCTTAACACACCATGTCATCACGGAGCTTGCTTTGTGCACAGGAGCATCGTCATGGGTTTGGGTCTCTTAGTTGCAGTGAAGGGAAATTCTAGACACTTGTGTGCTTCCAACTTTGTTGCAACAGTTTAATAGAGAAACATATGGGTGTGGAAGTCAAGTGTCCATATACTTTTGGCTATGTAGTGTAAACCGACTAACCCAAATCACTACAGAGGGGTACACACTGGGACAAACTTACGCTTTTGAAGGCTTTAGTGTAGATGTAGCAAACTCCGAGATTATGATCGATCTCCTGTAAATAAACTGAAATGTCACTTGGTGCTACAGAGTACAAATTCTTGATTTGAGAGTTGCTTGGAAATTTACCCAGTCTTTCTGATTGAGACGAGCCGCCTCATTGTAAACCTCGATGGCCGCCTTATGTTTCCCTAAGAGAAACCTGCACACACACAAAAATGACTTTCTTTCTGACAGAATTTACAAATTTTCACAAAAAAAATACAGAAAAAAACCCAAGGTCGTAAATATCAACACGGGATTCTTACAGGGAGCGAGCCACTTGTTTGAGGTTGTCTGAGCTGGTGGGGTTAAGGATGGCACAGCTCTGAAACAGCTCTAGAGACTGCTGGATCTTCCCCTCTACACGTAGGATCAGAGCTACACACACACACACACACACACACACACCATTTTGAAATCAATAATTAATCATTCTGAAGTTATGGGGTTAGAAATTGTTGCACATCACACATTAATCCTATCCCATATGACCAGAATACACTAAGTGTGGATAAAAGTGTTCCATCACGTTACACATTGCAGCCACACAAAACATTATATTTGTCAACGTCCATAAGTGGCATAACATTACCGTATACACACTAGATGAACGTTACCTTGGACGTATATGGCATATTCACACATGCCATGAGTCTCCTGCAGCTGCTCTTTTATAATCGCCTGAGACGATAAGAAGCAAATTTACAAAACACAATCAAAGAATGACGCAGGAATAAGAGACGTTGAAGAAGCTGCCAGCGGAAGAAGAGCTCCACCTTGCATGTCTCGTAGTCTTTAAGGATGTAGTGTAGATGGATGAGCCAGTTCCTCCTCTCTAATATGGGGAGCTCTGAGGCTGAGAAAGGAAACATAATCTATTAAATAAACCAACAACCAAGTCTACCATGTTAGATTAGTGTTACCTTGTGGTCTAACCATTAGCTTGCTGCAACAACACAGTCATTTCAGTTTTTTTTTTAAAGTCATCATGGCTGTAAACAGATTAGGTTGTGCTTATAAAGTTAAGTTAGATGCGAATATTGTGTTTAAACAGTGAACTACAGAGCATTTTAGAGTTCAGATAAAGCTCTACGGCCGTTATTTTACACATGAAGATGTGTAAGTGTTCAGTGTCTTATTTACTGCTTAAGCCACTGAGCCTCCTCACTGCAGGAGAGCATGTAAGAGCCCCAAGTCCCCAGTCCTTAAAGCCACTAGAACAAATGCAGTTTCCACAGTGTGTGTGCATCTGCATATTACTTAGCATGTTCACATGGCTGCTGGCAAAACCTGCTTTCAAGCCTTTCTATTCTGGGACAGACTTTTCTCTCTGAGCTTTAATCCTCTTCAAACGAAAGTAATGCATGAAAACTCAACAAACAGCACCATCCACAGGAAAAACTGAGGAATGACAGTCAGAGAGGAAACGGTATAAATAGCTATTACCTACACTGTGTACTCTGTAGCAGGAATTGATTAGTGTGAGAATAATAGATTTGGGGGGAAAAAACAGAACAGAAACTGTTAATGGCCTTTATTCATCTCTACTCGGCCATTAAATTGTGAGATAAATGAACTTTCTGAATTACAATTAACTTCAGGGACGTTTACAGGGGATGTTGGGATTAAAACTTTTTCTTCCTAAAACTATTTGGATCTCTGTTGTTTGATGATGCAATCAGTGGCAAAGCAAGTAGAAATATAATGTAAATATATTATATACAGAATAAATATGCATATATTTTGAAAGTATTCACCACATAATTTTTAATGATCCAAAGATCTGACATTAAACAGAAAAATAAATGTTTATTTTCTGCATGTTTGTTGTCAGATTTACTACACTATACCGCATTGTATTATATTAGGCCTTTATATAATTTTTATCTAGCTTCTAACACGTAGTCAGATAATGTATATAACCTGCTGAGTTTAATCCAAATCTCATTAACTCAAAAACGAGTAAGTCTGTGACGAATATAATGTGCTCTCTGAGTGTAAAATTCAGGAATAAAATGTTATATTGTTCCAATAAATTGTTGAAATCTAAATAAAATAGAAATATTAATATAAATTAAAGATAAAATATTCATTCATTCATTGTCTACCGCTTATCCGATCTATTCTCGGGTCACAGGGAGCCTGTGCCTATCTCAGGCGTCATTGGGCATCAAGGCAGGATACACCCTGAACGGAGTGCCAACCCATTGCAGGGCACACACACACACTCTCATTCACTCACGCAATCACACACTGCGGACAATTTAGAGATGCCAATCATCCTACAATGCATGTCTTTGGACCGGGGGAGGAAACCGGAGTACCCGGAGGAACCACCAAGCCACCATGCCCCCCAAGATAAAATATTATTCTGTATATTTAAATAAAGCACCTGAAATTTTAATAGCTTTATTCATTATATAAATGTGTTCATTGGGGGAAGGTTTTTTTTTCGGGGAGTTTTTTTTTTTTTTAACACTTAATCATATCCCTGTCTAAGACCCTCGGACTGAGACTTTTAAGCACAGCCTTTGTTGCATATACAGTGGGGCAAAAAAGTATTTAGTCAGCCACCAATTGTGCAAGTTCTCCCACCTAAAAAGATGAGAGAGGCCTGTAATTTTCATCATAGGTACACTTCAACTATGAGAGACAGAATGAGAAAAAAAATCCAGAAAATCACATTTTCTGATTTTTAAAGAATTTATTTGCAAATTATGGTGGAAAATAAGTATTTGGTCATCTACAAAAAAGCAAGATTTCTGGCTCTGACAGACCTGTAACTTCTTCTTTAAGAGGCTCCTCTGTCCTCCACTCGTTACCTGTATTAATGGCACCTGTTTGAACTGGTTATCAGTATAAAAGACACCTGTCCACAACCTCAAACAGTCAGACTCCAAACTCCACTATGGCCAAGACCAAAGAGCTGTCAAAGGACACCAGAAACAAAATTGTAGACCTTCACCAGGCTGGGAAGACTGAATCTGCAATAGGTAAGCAGCTTGGTGTGAAGAAATCAACTGTGGGAGCAATTATTAGAAAATGGAAGACATACAAGACCACTGATAATCTCCCTCGATCTGGGGCTCCACGCAAGATCTCACCCCGTGGGGTCAAAATGATCACAAGAACGGTGAGCAAAAATCCCAGAACCACACGGGGGACCTAGTGAATGACCTGCAGAGAGCTGGGACCAAAGTAACAAAGGCTACCATCAGTAACACACTACGCCGCCAGGGAGTCAAATCCTGCAGTGCCAGACGTGTCCCCCTGCTTAAGCCAGTACATGTCCGGGCCCGTCTGAAGTTTGCTAGAGAGCATTTGGATGATCCAGAAGAGGACTGGGAGAATGTCATATGGTCAGATGAAACCAAAATTTACCTTTTTGGTAAAAACTCAACTTGTCGTGTTTGGAGGAGAAAGAATGCTGAGTTGCATCCAAAGAACACCATACCTACTGTGAAGCATGGGGGTGGAAACATCATGCTTTGGGGCTGTTTTTCTGCAAAGGGACCAGGACGACTGATCCGTGTAAAGGAAAGAATGAATGGGGCCATGTATCGTGAGATTTTGAGTAAAAACCTCCTTCCATCAGCAAGGGCATTGAAGATGAAACGTGGCTGGGTCTTTCAGCATGACAATGATCCCAAACACACCGCCCGGGCAACGAAGGAGTGGCTTCGTAAGAAGCATTTCAAGGTCCTGGAGTGGCCTAGCCAGTCTCCAGATCTCAACCCCATAGAAAATCTTTGGAGGGAGTTGAAAATCCGTGTTGCCCAGCGACAGCCCCAAAACATCACTGCTCTAGAGGAGATCTGCATGGAGGAATGGGCCAATCTACCAGCAACAGTGTGTAAAAACCTTGTGGCGACTTACAGAAAACGTTTGACCTCTGTCATTGCCAACAAAGGGTATATAACAAAGCATTGAGATGAACTTTTGTCATTGACCAAATACTTATTTTCCACCATAACTTGCAAATAAATTGTTTAAAAATCAGACAATGTGATTTTCTGGATTTTTTTTTCTCATTCTGTCTCTCATAGTTGAAGTGTACCTATGATTAAAATTACAGGCCTCTCTCATCTTTTTAAGTGGGAGAACCTGCACAATTGGTGGCTGACTAAATACTTTTTTGCCCCACTGTATCTGCATCTCTTAATGTACAATGGACATTATCATCTTTCTCTTTGCTTCTTTGCTTTGGACAGCAAAGTCACCTATGCCTGTAATATTGTGCTCAGTAGGAAGTTTAGTCCATTGTAACTACTCTTGATTAAGGATTAAGCAGAACCTTCTTACTCAATTTCAATGTATGAAATCTGAACATTTTCCAAGTGCAGTATAGAAATAAAGCACACTTAAATGCACATTTCAAATAATGCCCTGAAACCTTGTACACTAAACCCTGGACTTCAGGTACATACCTTTTTTAGGACGGGGTTTCGTGGCCACAGGGAGTGAAGCCTCCTAAAGTCAATAAACAGATCAATATATCAATATCAAAATCCACTGTAAAACTGGTCATTACTGCATGAATATTAATCTATTTCTGTTACATATAAGCATGACACTAACTGCTGTTAATGACAAGTGAATGACAATCATTCAAGCTCTGAACTGTGCAAGACCCTAAACACACACAAGGATTAGATGAGATTTGTGACAGTAAGTATGGATAAGTATTGATAGTCTATGCAGGTTGGAGACTGGAGGAAACCCACATGGAGAACATGCACAGGAACATGCGGTGTGAAACCCAAGCTCGAGATCGAACACAGGACCCTGGGGCTGTGAGGATGTTCAATTTTATAGCTAGTTTAATGGGATAATTATCATATCTCAGCGTACACGGTAGTTAAGATTAATAAAGCAAGATAAAAATATCATCTTTCTGGGTTGTTCATTAGCCTATAATAGGGTCAGGATGGGAATACTCTTAACTCTAAGGGATCATTATTTTTGATAGTTTGTTTGATAGTTCTGGTGAATAAAAAAAGTGTGAGTGAAATGTGTGTAGGTTCCATGTTTTAACATATCAAGCCATGTTAAGTTTATAAGAGAACAAAGTGAACATGACTGAATGATTCTTCACAAAATAGTTTTCCTTTAAAGAGCAGTAGATGTTTATAACAAGTTGTGTGTGTGTGTGTGTGTGTGTGTGTGTGTGTGTGTGTGTGTGTGTGTGTGTGTGTATTCCCTAAATAAACACTAATTGCAATTCTTCCAGAAAACTAAACAGACCCTGTGCAGATGCTCATATGACTGTTATAACTCCATTACTTCTTCTGAAAAGCAGATTGTTGCTGTGTTCGTGCCGAGCCCTCTGCTGCTAACTAAACCCCAAAATCAAGTCGCTAGATGAACAGTACTTGAATTATCTACTGACTGCAACTTAGGACGCAGAAAGTAAGCGAACAAAGACGTTTTAAAACAAACAGTTTAATGATTCTCACCGTTTTGACGGTCTCGTCGTCAGCCATCATTCTGTGCAGCAGATTATAAGTAACGCACTTCCGGTTTCTCACAGCGCCCTCAAACGCACAGCTGTTACTATGGCAACTACAACGCCAGGTATATTTTACTATACCATTAGATTTATATGTAATTTCCCGGAAAATTCCGTTTTAACATTAAAGTATGCGTTACTGTGAAACAATAAGCCGTTTAACTTTTAAAAAAACATTTTTTTTTTACATGTTTTATTGGCAACCACCACCCCTAAAATATTACTCCTCGTATTTTCTGATATGATTAAGTATATTCACCTTGGTATTTCTTGCATGGTCATGTATAATATATTCCTCCTGTCATATTTAAATAAGGTTTTGTTAGGGTTAATATTTACCTTACACCTAAAAATCCAATTTATGGACTGTGATTCCAGTTTTGATGCGGAATCTGAATCGTAAATACAGATTTTGTGCCAGATATGAAACAGCCGGTATTCCCAGGGAAAAAGTAGCGTTTAGCCTATCACAGCTATCTGCTGAATTTAGCTATCATTAGAACCTAAACACTTTACATACACATTACAGCTCTATATCTTCTGTTTAACTTCACTTAACTCTTCTCCATTCCTTTTCACTTCACGACTGAGGTTGCCTATTTTCTGAGTTCGACCACTCTGAAATCGTCTACTTTTCCCTGGGCGCTTAATGTCCTGATTTACAAGCCAGAAATGATTAACGAGTTATTCAGATTATTGAGATTTGTATTTAGACTTTTTTTTTTAAAGTCTTATAAACAAAACCTGTAACCTGTAGTTTCAAAGCTATTTTCAAAAACAAAGAAAAGGCTTTACAAAAAAAAAAAAAATCTATGAAGTACCTCAGGCATAAATAATCAATGTGATAACTTGTATATCATTATATCATTCAAATAGACAAACTCCACATTTATAACACATTATACTTTATTTCAGGTCACACTTCTCCTAAAATGCCAAATAATTTTATCATTATACATATATTTTTCACACTGAGAACCGGTTTAACATAAAAAAGGACAATATTCAGTGTCTTAATGGCTGCTTTTCCCACAGGGCCTAGTCTCCTCACTGCAGGAGAGCATGTACTGCTCCCAGGCCCCAATCCCAACATTTAACACAACAAACACAGCATCCAGTCTGTGTGTACCTGCATAACACCTAGCATGTTCACAAGCCTACTAACAAAATCTGTTCTTGTGCCCTTGCATTACAGGACAGGCTTTTCCCTCCGAGCTTTAATACTTGCACATTATCACACACTAATCCTAGACAATGAAGGAGCTTCTTTACAATGTGTTTAAGCTAGCAGTATACCCTAGGTAGTATCCCTAAATCCAAATCCCTAGGTAGTATCCATAGTATCCCTATATTCCTAGCTAGGATCATCTTTAGACCAGAACACAATAAAATGAACGCTTTATTTAACTTAAATTAATTCCTCAAAACTTCACATGAAGTTCAGTTACTTAAACAATTAAATTAAATAAAATTAAAAAATTAAATTTTAATTTAATTGGACATTAAAAAAAACAGGGTAAAACATGATCCACGACTGAATATGAAATCCAGGGTTATTCTAATCCAAGTGTTAAACTAGCTGGCTTTCTATTTTCCAAACCTAACCCTGAGGTTATCTATCACAAAAGCAGGTATCAGTCAAATGATCAATAATGCACAATAATGCATGGACCTCCATATTCTTTGTTAGATTTAAAAAAACACACACAAGGTATGGATTTAAAAATAAATGACACTTTATATATCTATACAATTTATTCATAGAAATAATGATACTTTTTTTTTTAATTTCTATACATATTTCAGGCCAACATCACTGTTCTGGCTCAGGTTTTCTGACCTGTGATGCATTCAGGTAATACACAATTTATGAAGATTTCTGTTTGCAGTGTATCCTGGCAAGCAAAACAACAAGGTTTTCTGTGTGTTATGGATGTGGGTATGAATAAAACTTCTGAGAATTACTCTTATTAACAGTTGCAGGGTTAACTATTGAAGTATATGAGTAATGTCCTGATTTCTAAGGATTGGCCAATAAAACCAAAGTTTTCCCTCACAGAGACTTCACAAACTGGCTCTGATAGTCTCACTGTAGATATGATTCTTTACTTCTGCTAAAGGAATAACTGCACATAATATTCATTTATATATTTAGAGTCTACATTAATTAACCACAAGCAGGTTGTTTATTAGAAGCTACATTGGACCAAAGTTGTGGATATGGTGTTCAGGAAAGAAAAGAGGTGCAGTTCTTTAACAGCAGGGGTTTAGCAATCTCCAGCAGGTCCAAGTTTGGATCCAGTGACCTGCCCAAGCCTTCCAGCACCATGATGGCAAACACAATGGAGGCAAAGTTGCTCTCTAGCTTCACCTGCAAATATAAGGACAGCAGCTAAACATGGATGTTTGACCTAAATGCGTCCTATTGTACACTGCAGTGTGAATTAAACAGTGAAGATCTGAATGGAATTAAGCTACGTCTCATGAAAGAGGAACAGGAAAGCCGTCATACAAATACATACATACTGAAACAAAAATGTAGCTTTTATTTCATCTAAACCTTTTTCATTTAGTCTTCTGTACAAAGCAACATGTTATAGACTCAAACTTAAAGCTTTGTTCTTGTCAATTAATTACTGAATGTAAAACACATTCACAGTATTTTAAGCTTATATGGGTTTTCTTGGCTGGTTTATAGTGATATATGACGGATTTGTATAATATAATGAGAAATGGCAGGTTTGACCTTCCAGTGTGTGTCTTCTTCTTTCGGCTTTTCCCTTCAGGGGTCGCCACAGCGAATCATCTCTCTCCACCTATCCCGGTCTTCTGCATCCTCAACCCTTGCACCCACTAGCTTCATATCGTCATTAATTCCATCCATATACCTCCTCTTTGGCCTTCCTCTTTGCCTCCTGCCTGGCAGCTCCATGTCCAACATTCTCCTACCAATATACTCACTCTCCCTCCTCTGAACATGTCCAAACCATCTTAATCTGGCCTCCCTAACTTTGTCCCCCAAACATCCAATATGAGCTGTCTCTCTGATGTACTCGTTCCTCCTTCCAGTGTGTGTGTAGGCATGTATTTCACAAACAATTCTTTTTTTTTTTTTTTTTTTTATATAAACAAAGCTGAATGAATCAGTAACCATCACTGCCATGTATTCCTTTTGGTCAGTTTTGGGGTTTGCAATGTACAAGTCAAAGCACATTTCTTAGCTACAACTCCATAACCAACAGAGGTTTTACATTATACATTTACTGGTCTGTGACTTTAAGCTGCTGAATCTGATCTGCTCCCCTTCTTGGTCAATGAATCATTTTGGATTTGCTTTTTTTGCACTTTATAGAGCAGTGTATGAATCAGGAAAGCTTACATCCATACTGATTCACAGAATTTTCAACGAAATCAGTGAGTTCACTGAATCGCATTCTGGCTTATTGGATCAGTGAGAGATTTTAACTGCATGCATTAGTAGTCTGTGTTGTGACAGGATGTGAAATTGAATTGAAATCTGAATTCCTTATAAAATCACAAAAGATATCACAATATAACAATATTTCACAACATGATCAGGCTGAATATTTGGGCTAACTGGAAACGTAACTGAAATAACTGGTGAACAAATCAGAGTGACTGGTTTAACTAAACAGATTCAAGTAAATCACGTTAATAAAAATGACTCAAAAATTTGGTGTGTGTGTGTGTTACATTAAATACTTCACATACTTTGTGGTGGATTAGCAATCCAAATACTCGTGACAACAGCTCTGCCACCTGAATCTTTACAGAAAGCAAAACAGGAATAAAATCTGTATTTGAATCATCTAATGAGACATTGTGCAAAACCAGAAGGCTGAGATTTGTGTGTAGTTGTTATGTGGTGTACCTTCCCAAGAGACAGCGTGTCACTGACAGCGAGGTTCACCAGCTCAGCCATTTCCTTTTTGAAGCGTGGCACATCCTGGCACTCATTGGCTCTGGCATGGTTTAGAATCAGCTCTGCTACACGCTCCCCCTTACACGGATGAAAACATTAAAAAGTACATTTACATTTAGCAGACATTTTTATCCAAAGTGACTTACAAATGAGAAAATACAAGCAAAGCGAAAAATCAAGCCTAGTGCTACAAGATACAAGTGCTAGAGATTTCTTCCCTTATTCTCTTCCATGAGCCCAAACACATCATACATGGATACCTGCTGGAGTACGACAGCTGTGAAGACAGCTCTCAGGTTACGCAGATCCCCTTCGCTCAGCTGGGTGACAATTCCAGCGTCCAGCAGCACCAGCTGTAATGGAGGAGGTGAAGGTCTCGTGCTGACCACCACCGTGTCCCACAGATCCGTCAGAGTGGCTTTGTCCTGGGCCGAGACTCCCTGATCCGCCTGAACCAGGATGTTCCCTGGATGGAGGTCTCCGTGGACAAAGTTATCCACAAATACCTGCACACAACAGGAAATATATGAATATATTTATGAAACTATAAGCTTTTATTATAAATGCTTATATTATACTGTTGGCTTTTCCACTGCAGCTATTTCAGCCTGATGTTGCACTTCGTTGTGTTGCATATATGAGTGTACTTTATAACACAGTGTTCAAGCTTTTTTTCTTGTCTTTCTTCTGTATTTATATTTTTATACTTTTTAGAGTTCAATGTAGAAATATAAAACAAAAAATCCTTTGGACATAAAATGTCCAAAAAGGTGTATGTGTATGTGTGTGTACATGAAAAAGAACTTTGCGAAGCTATGCGAAGACACTATACAAAGTGAAGACTGAACTATGTACATAAGCAAGTTTTCATCCTCACACCATTTTCAGCAGCGTGTCCACCCCCATGCGGGCAATTCTCTGCTTCACAGTCACAGAAACCTCAGATCTCAGGTAGTTCGAAATGGGTTCACTCTCCTAAAAAAAAAAAACCCACATGCATTTCAATCAAAGACAGAAACAGACTCGCTATCTACTGATGCTGATCACAAGAAATTTCCAGACCTCATATGTTTCAACCAGGACAGTCCTTGTGACAAAAGGTCTTAGTGGTGTTGGAAACTTGACATATTCCAGGTCCTTGAAGTTGTTCTTGAACTTCTCAATGTTCCTTGCTTCAAAACGAAGGTCTATCTGCAACCAAAGTAAGTATTTTAAGAAGTTATAATATATAGTATATATAGTAATATGAATATATATATATATATATATATATATATATATATATATATATATATATATATATATATATATATAGTGGTGTGAAAAAGTGTTGCCTTGATGGCTAGTCCTGATTTCTTATTTTTTTGCATGTTTGTCACACTTTAACGTTTCAGATAATCAAACACATTTAAATATTAGTCAAAGATAACACAAGTAAACACATCATGCAGTTTTTAAATGAAGGTGTTTATTATTGAGGGAAAACAAAATCCAAAACTACATGGCCCTGTGTGAAAAAGTGTTTGCCCCCTAAGCCTAATAACTGGTTGGTTCACCCTTAGCAGCAACAACTGCAATCAAGCGTTTTCAATAACTTGCAATGAGTCTGTTACAGCGCTGTGGAGGAATTTTGGCCCACTCATCTTTGCAGAATTGTTGTAATTCAGCCACATTGTAGGGTTTTCGAGCATGAACCACCTTTTTAAGGTCATGCCACAGCATCTCAATCGGATTGAGGTCAGGACTTTGACTAGGCCACTCCAAAGTCTTCATTTTGTTTTTCTTCAGCCAGAGGTCAGAAGTCAGAGGTGGACTTGCTGGTGTGTTTTGGATCATTGTCCTGCTGCAGAACCCAAGTTCGCTTCAGCTTGAGGTCACAAACCTACCAATCTATCAGTCTGGAAAAGGTTATAAAGCATTTCTAAAGCTTTGGGACTGCCACGAACCACAGTGAGAGCCATTATCTACAAATGGCGAAAACATGGAACAGTGGAGAACCTTTCCAGGAGTGGCTGGCTGACCAAAATTACCCCAAGAGTGCAGCGACAACTCATCCAGGAGGTCACAAAAGACCCCACAACATCCAAAGAACTGCAGGCCTCACTCACTTGCCTCAGTTAAGGTGAGTGTTCATGACTCCACCATAAGAAAGAGACTGGGCAAAAATGGTTTGCATGGCAGAGTTCCAAGACGAAAACCGCTGCTGAGCAAAAAGAACATAAAGGCTCGTCTCAGTTTTGCCAGAAAACATCTTGATGATCCCCAAGACTTTTGGGAAAATACTCTGTGGACTGACGAGACAAAAATGTAACTTTTTGGAAGGTCTGTGTCCCATTACGTCTGGCGTAAAAGTAACACCGCATTTCAGAAATAGAACATCATACCAACAGTAAAATATGGTGGTGGTAGTGTGATGGTCTGGGGCTGTTTTGCTGCTTCAGGTCCTGGAAGACTTGCTGTGATAAATGGAACCATGAATTTTGCTGTCTACCAAAAAATCCTGAAGGAGAATGTCCAGCAATCTGTTTGTGACCTCAAGCTGAAGCAAACTTGGGTTCTGCAGCAGGACAATGATCCAAAACACACCAGCAAGTCCACCTCTGAATGGCTGAAGAAAAACAAAATGAAGGCTTTGGAGTGGCCTAGTCAAAGTCCTGACCTCAATCCGATTGAGATGCTGTGGCATGACCTTAAAAAGGTGGTTCATGCTCGAAAACCGTCCAATGTGGCTGAATAACAACAATTCTGCAAAGATGAGTGGGCCAAAATTCCTCCACAGCGCTGTAACAGACTCATTGCAAGTTATCAAAAATGCTTGATTTCAGTTGTTGCTGCTAAGGGTGGTCCAATAAAGAGAGAGAGAGGGAGAGGGAGAGGGGGAGGTAGGGAGGTAGGTAGGGAGGTAGGTAGGGAGGGAGGGAGATAGATGAGGTTTTGATAAGTTTGCAAGTGTATCTGGGAAAGAAGGAAAGACTACCTGTTTAGTCATAAGCTTCTCAAATTCATCAACCACTTCAGGTAGACTGAGCCACTTGATGCCTGGTAAACAGCTGATGAGCACGCTGCCAACCTTCATCAGAATCAGGTCTATCTGAACCTGTCTCCTGATGCCAGGATGAAGCACCTGTATAAGAATGTAAGAAGACCGCTGTGACCCTGTAACATTTTATCAGATTGAATCACACTGAGAAAGTAAGACAGGATGAAATGAAGTTTGCATGACTAACTGCTTCTGGTTTTACTTTAATTTTACACTTAAAAACATTTAAAAAATCACTCACAAACATCAGAAGTAGAGTGTGTTTAGGCATACCTTAATTGCCACTGGTATTAGTGCCTTATCTTCTGCATGTGGAACATCAGCAGAACCTCTATCCGCATTCTCAGATATCTCTCCATCTCCTTTCTCTGACCCCCAGAAATATCTGAAAATGCCTCCAAAACCAGGAACCTCCCAGGCTTCCAGGAGGTCATCCTTTTCCAGTCCCTCCACCAGCTGTTGGAATGCCGGGTCTTTCACACTTGACACTCGAGCCTTGGCCCGATACACCTGTGCCACACATCCTGAGCCCACAGGCTCCTTACTGTCAAAGATAAAGAGCTGCCTCCATCCTTCCCCAAAGGCCCGTGTCAGACACTGCTTAGTGTGATTCCATGAATGAGGATGTACTCTGATGTGGAGCCGGGAAAAGCGATTGCAGAACTCCGGGGAGAAGACGTCCCGTCGCGTACTGGCCCACTGGCCAAGTTTGATAAACGTTGGACCAGACGTCTCAGTCACCCAGAGCAGGGCGTCTAGCCAGCATGTGGTCCAGTGTCGTGAGAGCAGACTCAGTGGGTAGAGCAGCAAAAGCGGGCTGAATTTCAGCAGGAGGACCAAGGCACGGATGCCCAGCCGCAATACAAACATCAGTCTGTGAACCTGCACTTTGGCAAGAGACTTTTTCTCTGTAGTTCTCTGAGAAAGCACTGCCTCTTGTGCTGAAGCGAATGTGATTCCACCTGCCCCCCAACATAACAACGCCACTTTGGGTGTTCTAGAAAGAATGTGATAGCTCTTCTTGATAAGCAAAGTTCTGTATGGTACGAATCGCACAGAAACTGAGACTCTGTGAATGCTACACTTGAGGCTTTGGAAAACAAGCTTTGTGCAGAATGCAGACATTTTGCAACTGTATCTACCTGGCATCAGTTACTAGAATACAGTGATATATTTTGGTGCAGATCTCACATTTCAGCTAAAGATACAGCTCTTACAGATACATCATTGATAATGGATGAGGATAATTTCACAAAACTACATTTCAATTGCTTCACTGTAAAATTCTAGAAACTGACAATAAACACATTAACAGTAAACACGACTGCAATATCAGTTTAACGGCTTCAAGCTAAATCAGGTGTGTCACCTATAATAAATGTAACGTCCTACAATAGACGATCAATAAAACTGATCAATAAAATGCATATGAAATGTTCTGTTAAAAATACGACTCTTCATACAGCACCAGTTCAGACTCGTTACCCCGAAACCGCACTTTGTGTTCATATACTCATTCATCCTTGCTGTGAAATTTGCCCGCACTCTCCGGTGCAACCTTAAAATCCTTCCGTACAGGTTTAGATGACTTTGGAATCGTGTTCCGCTTGAGTCCCTGCTTCGGAAACGTTTTATTTCGGTTGTGTTTTGGAGGATGTATTACAGATTTAGTTGCCAAAAAAAAGTGTGTGATGGTGTTGTTATTTTCTTGTACATGTTCTACATGTATGACGCCTCCATGCATGAGTTCATGGACAAACAAACAAACAAACAAACAAACAAAAGCACCACATGTTGGACTACAGTGGACAAATCATTCCCATAGGGACCAAATAGTGGTCTTCATATCTTAAATACTTATAGTCTCAGTGACCAAAATGCTGACACCACATAACTGGTAACTTTCACTCAGTATGCCAGGATTGCATTATATAAATTTCATCAGAAATTTCATTCTTGCCTTCTCTCCTTGTGTTATAGCCCCAATTTTTCACCACATAACACTCTTTGTGGAACAACTCTGATATAACCATTAGAAACAAATCCTGTTTGTTAACATGATTTAATACAAATATAAACAGCATCACAAAAGTATATAGTAATTCAGCTTGTTAAGTTTCGCTTAATATTTCCAGGGTGACATTAAAGAGTTTGATATTAAATGGCATTAGTATCCTTAATAAAAGTGTAGTGAAATACATATTCCCCAGATTTTCCTATGAAAAAAAATCTTTTTGTTCTTAGGGTCAGATTACATTACGCAGACTTTACTGTCAATTGAAAAGCATGCTTGTTGATGTAAGTGCTTATTACTGTTCTCCTGAAGGTGTTTGTACAATACCTGTACTTTTTGTTCAATTAAAAAAAAAATAATAATGCTGGCACCTTTCTGAAACATTCCCTCAAATGAAATCCAGTCAGTCTTGCTTTATGCTGGATTATAAAATTGCAGAGTAGTTGGATTTGTACAAAGGCAGTTTGGTGTGGTAATTCATGCAAAAAAAAAAGACTGGTTTAAAGTAGGCAATAATTTTGCCAAGGACAATTAATGGCTTATCTATGACAGTAAAGATAGCAAAACTTTTGATCTAAACCCAGACACAAACAAAAGCATTCATGGTTGATCCACACCCAAGAGCCTGTCTTTATTTGTCTCACATTTAAGAGACCCCAACAGACAGACTACAGCTCATGCAGGGTCTTTGCACTGGTTACATCAATAAATATAGTTAAAACCAGTTAATTGTATTAATTAATTAATCAATTAGATTTATTAAGCACCCAAATGTGTTTCACCTGAATCTGTTACCCACTTGACTTTACCAATGCAGCTCAGGCTTCACTTACTTTTGCACAAACAATAATTCAATCTTTCATGTAGTTTTTTGGCTACTCGCAAAATTCCCTCTAAACAAACATATGCAATTGATCAACATACATCTGACATTTAATTTATAAAAAGCAGGTGATGATAAAATAAGAAAATCAAGTTAAAACAACAGAAAAGTCTGAACAGCTCCAGGGGTTCACAAACGGTCAAGCAGCACTGTATGCTGTAAAAAGTTGTAGATTGACGATGTTGTAAAGAGTTTGGCTGCTGTAAACATTTTGACCAACAGGGCCTACCAATGAGCAGTGTGCTAACAAAAGCTCTGGGGGATTAACCTGGAAATCTTCACTACTGCTGAAAGATTAATTTTCTCATCAATAAGTAATGCAGTTTTTAAAATATATGTAAACATGTATAATTTAATATTTTTGGTGCAAAAATCTGAGACTGCACATCCCAACAAACAGTGAAAAAAACTCTGTAACAATGAGAACAATATTACAAACATATTACAACAGAGAAATGATCTCTCTTTATGTCCTTCATGGCCTGCTCAAGTTTCTTAATGTCTGAGTCTGCATGTAGACAACATTAACCCAGGCTTTTCACCAATTTTTCAACCATTTTGCAAGCATTTCAACCATTTTCCTCTAAGACAGCATTCTACACATTCCTCTACACATGGAGCATGACATCACTTTCTCCTCTGTCTTTTAAAGCAAGTCTACCCCATCATGTGAGCTCGTGTACAGAAGAGGGCAGTTAATGTTATATTACTGTGATGTTGCACAAGCATTGGAGGAAGCACGTGTGCTCTGATACACTTTTTGAAATGAATCGCCTGTTCAGGTTGCTTTTGGCTGTCATGGTAGCACCAAATGACACAGAACTACATTACCCATCAGCCCCAGAACATCACATGACTCCATGACACCATGGCTCACTAATTAATTGTACCTGTTATATTCTTGCTATTAAATTCTAGTTTTCACTGTCTCACTGCTACTGTAGTCAATTCTTGTTGTGTATGCTACATTATCGCTCATAGTCTTGATGTCTCTTGCCTCATATCTACAGTTCATATTTATGGTTCTAGATTTTTGGTTGTTTTGTTTGCACAATAAATCTAGCATCCCCCTCTACCTGCTTTCCGTGACATTTCCGGAAACCCAAAAAAAGGTGTAACACTTTACCGACCTGTTGTTCAGCTGTCATTGAGAGGTTAATATATTTGTCCTTCATCCTCCACCCAAAAGCAATGAAGATCCCTGAACAGATGTTACGTCCACACCCGCCTCCCCCTGCAGTCAGCCTCTGTCTTTAAGCTGTCTTGCTGGTTTCATAAGGATTTGCAGCTCATCTCATTACTTTATTAACAGTTTTTTTTTCAAACAGAGATGTAAAATAAAAGGATTTAATGTGGAAAAAAGAAAATATACACATATTTCTGCACACAAAGTAGCCAATATCTGTGTGAAATGTGATCCACCACTACTCCTACTTCCTCCTCTCTTGAATACAAGCCAGGAGTTATTTGTGACCCTCTTCTTCTCCTCATGTCCTGCAGTGGTGCCTCTGGATTGCTTCACGGATTGACATCTGAATAGAACAATGAGATGTCTCTGTTTCATTCTGTGTCTGATTTTTTTACACAACTTCTTTCAGCTACACTGGAAGGCGAATCCAGAACCACCCGAATCCAAAAATTGGGCCAACAGGAGACAAGGGAACCGAATTTGGCATGGCTATACACTCTCTCCCATGTTAGTCCCAGTGTCACTAATCATTCGTCGGTGTTTGTGAGCTCATATATGCAGAAGAGGGTAGAAAGCACCACACTGTGGTGCAGTTTGAGCAGCAGTTCATATACCAACATCTCAGAAGAGCTTTCACCTGTTAGCTTTCTGGTTTGTAGCTGTCAGTACTGAACAAGGAAAAATGGACAAAAATTAAAATATACTTTTAAAAAAGGTTTCTACTTACAACACAGCATTTCCTTATCAGAGACTATGCCAAGGAGAGTTGCATAAGGAAGCTAAGAGTGTAGGAATAATCAGAAAAATCATAGAACCATAATCATCCCTTTTTTTTCTTTTAAAGGATGACATTAACTGAGATATAACTCTGCATTAGTAGTACTTTATTTCGTTAAAAAAATAGCAATGAAATCTGATATGGTATAATATTAAAGGTATAATTGTGTACATGGTGTTATCTAGTTATAAGATGTGATTTTATAATCAGCATACAGCCCATCATCATACGAGTATAATGTCACATGACTAACTTGTGTGTATATACTCCTAATCAAGTATCTAAAGCTTGTTTTATTTTCTTTGGCTGTCATTAGAGCTTTAAGCTTTGCTTTCTTTTGCTGCTAAAACAGGACACTTCATTACCAAGACAACCAGACCTCCAATCACTCGTCCAGCTGCAGATTAGTTCAGCAGTAGGGGGTGGAGGGATGATGGGAAAGGGGAGGAGGGAGAGAAGGAGAGAGAGGGGCTGAGTGGGAGGGGGGTCTTGGTGAGAAAGGAGGGAGGGGTGGGAAAAGAGCAGAGAAAGAGCATGTGTGAGACAGAGACAGAGAGAGAGAGAGAGAGAGAGAGAGAGAGAGAGAGAGAGAGAGGAAGGCAAAAGTGCACAGAGAGGCAGGAGGGAGAGATAAAGTTGTCTGAGTTTGGTGGAGTGGTGGAGTTGGTGGAGTTTTCAGACTTTGCTTAAAGTTTCCTTCTCATTGCACGTTTTGGGAGGGGAATTTTAAAAAAAGCCTTGGGGGCCACCCTGAGAAGAGAGGGAGATCAAGGAACGAGTGTTTGGAAGGGGGTGAAAGATATAGAACGAAAAAGAAGGACTGGCTGCTCCAGAAGAAAACATTGAGTGGATGTTGCCGTACTCAGTAGTGTCAGGTTTCACAAAATGAAAGACCACTACAAGAGCGCTTCTGCAGGGCTCAAGCAACCAAGCCAGGTACAGCAGTATGTGTGTGTGTGTGTGTGTGTATCTGAATGCTTAATAGAAAGCATATACTGTTCAAGTTTCATCTCTTAAGTTTGAATTAGTTCAGCTGAAATTCTCAAAATGAAACTGTATGTGTGTAAAGAGTTCATCTCTTACTCTGTGCAAGATTAGTCAATACTTGAGCTTCTTTTCCATTCAGCATGTGAGTGCAGACAAGGTTCAGTAAGAGGTGCTCTAGCTTTGCTCTAGCTAAGGGAGAGGTGTGTGATAAATAGGTGCATTCCAGCACAGGCAGATAGAGAAGGAGGTAATTGGATAAGTGAGGCGAGTCATTTCAACCCACAGAACAATGGTCTCTCTTCACTGCTCCACTGAAAGAGATAGAGTGAAAGGAGTGGTGGTAAACAGAGCAGCTGGAGCAAAGATAACTTCCATCAAGCAGCACTAAATCTACCTGACTCTTCAAGTTAATCAGTCTATTACCAAGAAACAGTGATTTTTACATTTGTGCTCATCATTTGCTTATATACTATCCACAATAACGCATTTTGTAATACTTCATGATACACAATATGACACATTTCCAAGAGAAAGAAGAAGCATTTCTGGTTATGAGGAAATATTTTTTTGCTCGGCTTTCTGTTGTATTGTTTACTACTCTGGATAGCATAGAGCTGTGTCTGGTTTCGAGCGCTGAACACACTTCTTCAAAGATGAATTCTAAGCGGAATAAAAGCTTAATTGAATTTCTGAGCTTTTCCGGATGCCTCTCAGCTTTGTCACACAGCCACTGACTCATATCCATACTGTGGTTTGGATTCGTGAGTCTTAGTTTTCAACTCAACAACCTATTTAGCAAATCCACCTCTTCAGCATTGATACAGGCTTCAACTACAGAGCATGTAATTACTGTCCAGTGACACGGTTTATTACACTTCACAGCAAAACACTGTGTGTATTGAAGTGGATTTGGACAGGAGCCTGGGCATTACAGATCTCTGAGTCTGTTATATGATTGCAGGCCTATTTGATAAATAAGGGCTGTTTACACTGATTTCCTCTAAAGTGGCGGATTACTATAGGAAAAAAGATGACACAACATCCAATATCAACTTACTTGATATATTTATGGGATGTTTGTCTGTACGGAGCATAATAACAAGGCATTCCAACAATAAGAAAGTACTGTCATTCCCAGTGCATTCCTATTTAATCCATTATAGCTGTACTTGTTTAGTAAGAGGCTTCTGTGAAAACAAATTTTTAAACAAATTTCATGATCCACTTAATTACACGTTTTTAAATGCTTTTAAAGTAATTCCTTTATTTTCATGTGATGTTTTTCATGTAGTTCATTTTTCACATTTGTTTTGATATGATTTTGTAAAAAATGATTCATTTATGTTCACATGACTCAGTGATATTTTCCCCCCATGATTCATTTACTTGCACATTTGATTCTTTCATTATTCATTTATTTTGAATGTGATTTTTCCTAAATACACAGCTAATTTTTTAATCTGAATTTTTTCCCCCGTGATTTATTTAGAAGCACATGTAATTATTCCCTTACACGAATCATTTAATTAAATGACTCAGTGATTCATTTATTGTTATATGTGATTTCCCTACACGATTCAAATATTTTTACATGTAGACATGTTGCTTTATCATGCACTATTTACGTGATTATTTGAGTTACTTGAGTCACACGTGATTATTTGAGTCCACGTATATAATTTCAGGACATCATGACACCCTTGTTTTTTTGTTTTTTTTTCATGGAATCACTTATACCCACAATATTACATGAGAAAAACAAGGCATGTGTATGTGTGATATAACATGATAGCCTGTTGTGGGTGACTTTTATTATCACTGAAGATTAATGCTAAACATTCATCAGACTTGTATGTAGTGACATCTGGCCTTAATTGTACTAATCTTCTGCATAAACACAGACCATGCATTTTGTCAGATGCTCAGTCATAGGGTAGCAATGCAGTGGAACTGTATTGCTACAGTAATTCACCAGGGAGTCTTTTATATTGAAGCAATTTCAGACTCTGGGTCTCTTTCATGGCTCGGCCGTCTCCGTGGCAGCGCTTACAGAATGCGCTGTGCTGGTGAGGGAATTCTGGCTGCTCAGGATTCCACAAGATTTCTGCCTTTTGTGCTGCAGTGGTTGGGAACGGAGCACAGATGCTGTGGTCACTGCCCGCTCCCTTCCTCCACACACACACACACATACACACACACACACACACACACACACACACACACACACACTCCTTCCATTCCCTTCCTCCTTCAGCCTTGCTCTCTCCCACCCCCTGCTGCCACTGGAACCGTGCTTGCAAGCTGCTGCTATGACATGGGCTCTGTCAAGGTTCAGTGCACTTTGTAGAGCTGTTTTTTTTAAACCCAGGATGAGAAAGAAGGGGGAGAGGAAGCGGCAGTAGATGAAGTTTGTTTTCTATAGTGAGCCATACTGGATGTAAATCTCCACTCCAAATATGGTGTGACGTAACACAGTCGCACTTTTTAAAATGGTTCTTTGCACTTTTTAATCTTCAGATACACCGAAATTTGAGGATCAATAAAATACGTATCAGTACAACATGAGACAAGAATCAGCTCACAGTGATGTCGGATGATTTGTGTGGGTGACAATGGATGCAACAAAACATAGAATTAATGAATGTATTTCAACCAGGCTAAGGTGAAAGTATTTTGTAGATAAAAATCCTAATCCTAATGGGAGCTTTCTTTCTGTGACTGGCACTGGTTACATCTCCTCACTTAGTACACTAATAAACTAAGTGCTTCTGTTCTTTATTTTCTTTAGTATAAGACCAATATCAGGATGTTTTCATAGTTTGGGCTACAGAGTTCAAATCATGGGTCCTTGAACCTATCCCATGGTCAAAGCCTTCACTTCCATAACCCTATTTTGGGAGGTCTAAAGTGAGGAAAAAACTCTGCCTTTCTAGCATATGTAACGTAGACAACAGCATCTTCATCCATTATCTTGATGTAGTGGAGCTGAAATTTTTCCACCACAGTTTTGGCTTTAGTCTCTAATTTTGGAGGCCAGCTACAGTGACTTCCTATGTAAACTAATCTGTAAACCTTGTTTGCAGTTGTTTGTGTGGTTTTACTGCAATACTTGATGGATAAATTCAATATTGTGACAATTATTTAGATTGAATAGCACACTGTAGAAGATATGCTATGCACCAGCGCTGTATAATTGCAGTTGGTTGGAGGATTTCTCCTGATGGTTCAGTTCTTGGTAAATGTTTTGCAAAGATCATCATGAGGTATGCAGTGCCCGTGTTTGACAAGAAAATGGTGCCATACATTTTTAAAAGACCTTTTAAATATATTTGATTCACTTCATTTTATGTGCAAAAAAAAGAGTTTAGACTATGAGATATCTGCCAAGTTTTGTGTTTCATTTAGAATCACTTTATCACTCTGGCTGCCTGCGCTTCATTCACTCTGGAAATGTTGATTACAAAAATTGGGGGGTTGGGAGGGTGATAGAGACCAAAACTGTCTGTTGCTTGGTGGATCCTTGACTCCGGAAGAGCACTTTCCCAAGCTCTCGCCACGCTGTAGTCCTCTGGGAACATTGCAGGGAATTGTAGGAATCTGTCTGTGCTTTGAGCGCAGGGCTGGGAGCAGGAATGCCGGTGGGAATGGTCAGGCGGAACCGCAGAAGCGTGAGGGAAAACAGGAAGGGTAACTGGAGACCTGGCCCAGAGTCAGCGCACAGAGTAAAGCGGCAAGAAGACACAGGGAAAAGGGAAAGAAATTTCATGATATACCACAGTCATATTGAGCTGAAGGATAAAATCCCAAGACGTGACTAAAACCAGTAAACTCGTCATAGTATCATATGGGGACTGTCATATGGGAAAATTTGGTGATAAATCTACTTTTACTTCATGTAATTTTGTTTGAGTTTGACTTCAAGTATATTTTCTGCAAATTGGCTTTAAATCATTCATGTCCTGGAAATCTGTTGATGTTTATGCATGCAGTTACTTTGTACTGAAATTTCAGTCCCAGTCTGTAAATAACATGGAAAGTTAAGTATTTGTGTATTCACTCCTAATTTGTCATATTTTCTGCGATTATTGAGCACAAGTCTTGTGCTGCTCTTGTGTGAAGTTCTAGTCTTCCCTATTGCTCTTGTGTTGTGGTTGACATCAAATTTTCAATTGTGGATTAATAACAATTAATATACTCTACTCTGTTCTATTCTACAGTACAGTACTCTTCTCTAGGCTACCCTACTCTACTGTACTAGACAATACTCTCCTCTCCTCTATAATACACTAGTTTACTGAACTCTACTTTGTTTTACACTACTCTACTCTACTCTACTCTACTCTACTCTACTCTACTTTACTCTACTCTACAATACTCTGTTTTACACTACTGTATGCTACAATCCTGTACACTACTGTACAATACTCTACTCTACACTATTCTACTTTGTTCTAAACTACTCCACTCTACACTACTCTACTCTGTACTACACTACTCTACTCTACTCTACTCTACTCTATTCTGTACTACACTATTCTACTCTACACTACTCTGCTTTGTTCTACACTACTCTACTCTACTCTACCCTACTCTACTCTGTACTACACTATTCTACTCCACACTACTCTACTTTGTTCTAAACTACTCTAATATACTCTACTCTACTCTATACTACACTATTCTACTCTACACTATTCTACTCTACACTATTCTACTCTGTACTACACTATTCTACTCCACACTACTCTACTTTGTTCTAAACTACTCTAATATACTCTACTCTACTCTATACTACACTATTCTACTCTACACTATTCTACTCTGTACTACACTATTCTACTCCACACTACTCTACTTTGTTCTACACTATTCTACTCTACACTATTCTACTCTGTACTACACTATTCTACTCTACACTATTCTACTCTGTACTACACTATTCTACTCTACACTACTCTACTCTTTACTACACTATTCTACCCTACACTACTCTACTCTGTTCTACACTACTCTACTCTACACTACTCTATTCTGTACTACACTATTCTACTCTACACTACTCTACTTTGTTCTACACTACTCTACCCTTCTCTACTCTACACTACTCTACTCTGCACTACACTATTCTACCCTACACTACTCTACTCTGTTCTACACTACTCTACTCTACACTACTCTATTCTGTACTACACTATTCTACTCTACACTACTCTACTTTGTTCTACACTACTCTACCCTTCTCTACTCTACACTACTCTACTCTGTACTACACTAAGAATAGTGTAGTACAGAGTAGAGTAGTGTAGAGTAGAATAGTGTAGTATAGAGTAGTGTAGAGTATATTAGAGTAGTTTAGAACAAAGTAGAGTAGTTCGGAGTAGAATAGTGTAGAGTAGAGTAGTAGTGTAGAGTAGAATACTCTACACTATTCTACTCTGTACTACACTATTCTACTCCGAACTACTCTACTTTGTTCTAAACTACTCTAATATACTCTACACTACTCTATACTACACTATTCTACTCTACACTACTCTACACTCTTCTACTCTACACTAGTCTACTCTGTACTACACTATTCTACTCTACACTACTCTACTTTGTTCTAAACTACTCTAATATACTCTACACTACTCTGTACTACACTATTCTACTCTACACTATTCTACTTTGTTCTACACTACTCTACTCTACTCTACTCTACACTACTCTATTCTGTACTACACTATTCTACTCTACACTACTCTACTTTGTTCTAAACTACTCTAATATACTCTACACTACTCTGTACTACACTATCCTACTCTACACTACTCTACTCTGTACTACACTATTCTTCTCTACACTACTCTACTCTGTACTACACTATTCTACTCTACACTATTCTACTTTGTTCTACACTACTCTACTCTACTCTACTCTACACTACTCTATTCTGTACTACACTATTCTACTCTACACTACTCTACTTTGTTCTAAACTACTCTAATATACTCTACACTACTCTGTACTACACTATTCTACTCTACACTACTCTACTTTGTTCTACACTACTCTACTCTACTCTACTCTGTACTACACTATTCTACTCTACACTACTCTACTTTGTTCTACACTACTCTACACTACTCTACTCTGTACTACACTATTCTACTCTACACTACTCTACTTTGTTCTAAACTACTCTAATATACTCTACACTACTCTGTACTACACTATCCTACTCTACACTACTCTACTCTACTCTACTTTACTCTACTCTACTCTACTCTACTCTGTACTACACTATTCTACTCTACACTACTCTACTTTGTTCTACACTACTCTACTCTACACTACTCTACTCTGTACTACACTATTCTACTCTACACTACTCTACTTTGTTCTAAACTACTCTAATATACTCTACACTACTCTGTACTACACTATCCTACTCTACACTACTCTTCTCTGTACTACACTATTCTTCTCTACACTACTCTACTTTGTTCTACACTACTCTACTCTACTCTATTCTGTACTACACTATTCTACTCTACACTACTCTACTTTGTTCTACAGTACTCTACTCTACTCTACTCTACTCTACTTTACTCTACTCTATTCTGTACTACACTATTCTTCTCTACACTACTCTACTTTGTTCTACACTACTCTACTCTACACTACTCTATTCTGTACTACACTATTCTACTCTACACTACTCTACTTTGTTCTAAACTACTCTAATATACTCTACACTACTCTGTACTACACTATTCTACTCTACACTACTCTACTTTGTTCTACACTACTCTACTCTACTCTACTCTGTACTACACTATTCTACTCTACACTACTCTACTCTGTACTACACTATTCTACTCTACACTACTCTACTT
Source organism: Hemibagrus guttatus (assembly GCA_033459395.1). Classification (NCBI taxonomy): domain Eukaryota; kingdom Metazoa; phylum Chordata; class Actinopteri; order Siluriformes; family Bagridae; genus Hemibagrus; species Hemibagrus guttatus. The sequence goes on along the minus strand of JAUCMX010000013.1, from coordinate 6,436,318 downwards.
TGTTCTAAACTACTCTAATATACTCTACACTACTCTGTACTACACTATCCTACTCTACACTACTCTACTTTGTTCTACAGTACTCTACTCTACTCTACTTTACTCTACTCTACTCTACTCTATTCTGTACTACACTATTCTTCTCTACACTACTCTACTTTGTTCTACACTACTCTACTCTACACTACTCTATTCTGTACTACACTATTCTACTCTACACTACTCTACTTTGTTCTAAACTACTCTAATATACTCTACACTACTCTGTACTACACTATCCTACTCTACACTACTCTTCTCTGTACTACACTATTCTTCTCTACACTACTCTACTTTGTTCTACACTACTGTACTCTACTCTATTCTGTACTACACTATTCTTCTCTACACTACTCTACTTTGTTCTACACTACTCTACTCTACTCTACTCTGTACTACACTATTCTACTCCACACTACTCTACTTTGTTCTAAACTACTCTAATATACTCTACACTACTCTTCTCTGTACTACACTATTCTTCTCTACACTACTCTACTTTGTTCTACACTACTGTACTCTACTCTATTCTGTACTACACTATTCTTCTCTACACTACTCTACTTTGTTCTACACTACTCTACTCTACTCTACTCTGTACTACACTATTCTACTCCACACTACTCTACTTTGTTCTAAACTACTCTAATATACTCTACACTACTCTATACTACACTATTCTACTCTACACTACTCTACTCTGTACTACACTATTCTACTCTACACTATTCTACTCTGTACTACACTATTCTACTCTACACTACTCTACTTTGTTCTATACTACTCTACTCTACTCTACTCTACTCTACACTACTCTATTCTGTACTACACTATTCTACTCTACACTACTCTACTTTGTTCTACACTACTCTACTCTACTCTATTCTGTACTACACTATTCTACTCTACACTACTCTACTTTGTTCTAAACTACTCTAATATACTCTACACTACTCTGTACTACACTATTCTACTCTACACTACTCTAGTCTGTACTACACTATTCTACTCTACACTACTCTACTCTGTACTACACTCTTCTACTCTACACTACTCTACTTTGTTCTACACTACTCTATTCTGTACTACACTATTCTACTCTACACTACTCTACTTTGTTCTACACTACTCTACTCTACTCTACTCTGTACTACATTATTCTACTCTACACTACTCTACTTTGTTCTAAACTACTCTAATATACTCTACACTACTCTGTACTACACTATTCTACTCTACACTACTCTACTTTGTTCTACACTACTCTATTCTACACTACTCTACACTACTCTATTCTGTACTACACTATTCTACTCTACACTACTCTACTCTGTACTATACTATTCTACTCTACACTACTCTACTCTGTACTACACTATTCTACTCTACACTACTCTACTTTGTTCTAAACTACTCTAATATACTCTACACTACTCTGTACTACACTATTCTACTCTACACTACTCTACTTTGTTCTACACTACTCTATTCTACACTACTCTACACTACTCTATTCTGTACTACACTATTCTACTCTACACTACTCTACTCTGTACTATACTATTCTACTCTACACTACTCTATTCTGTACTACACTATTCTACTCTACACTACTCTACTTTGTTCTAAACTACTCTAATATACTCTACACTACTCTGTACTACACTATCCTACTCTACACTACTCTTCTCTGTACTACACTATTCTTCTCTACACTACTCTACTCTACTCTACTCTACTTTACTCTACTCTACTCTACTCTGTACTACACTATTCTACTCTACACTACTCTACTTTGTTCTAAACTACTCTAATATACTCTACACTACTCTGTACTACACTATCCTACTCTACACTACTCTTCTCTGTACTACACTATTCTGCTCTACACTACTCTTCTCTGTACTACACTATTCTTCTCTACACTACTCTACTCTGTACTACACTATTCTGCTCTACACTACTCTACTCTGTTTCTTGATCTGTGCGGGTTTTTGCATGTTTTCTTTGCGTCCATGTTGGGTTTCTTTCTGCTTTCCAGTTGCTTCCCAACCTTAAAAACATGCAGGTAGGCAGATTGACTACACTAAATTGCCCATAGGCGTAAAAGTGTATAAGTGTGTGTGAGCACAGTGTCCTATAATGTTCTAGTGTCCCATTTGAGGTGAATTCTCCAGCCTCGTATCCATTGTTAATAATAACACATTTAATTTCCAACAAGTTCAAACCTAGCCTTTTCTTTTTTCTTTTTAGATTTGTTATAATTGTCTATTTTATGACTTGCATTATTTAGTCAGTGCAAAATCATTTTAGATTTCCAAACATTACTTTTCCAACACAAAATTTAGTGCAGATGTGTTAGAAGCAGAAAAAATAGGCAAGTGTACGGATTTAAAAAGGATCGGGAACTTTGACAAAAACTATATTGCAATGGCTAAACAAATAAGTTAAAGCATTTTCAAAAGAGTGGGTCTTGTGGTGTGTTTTAATGGTATGCAGTGGTCACCACCTACCAAAAGTGGTCTAAGGAAGGACAACCGGTGAACCGGAGACAAGGTCATGGGCATTGAAGACTCATTGCTGAGCATGGGGAGTGAAGGCTAGCCTGTCAGTTCCGATCCCCCAAAAGAGCTACTGTCGCTCACACTGCTGAACAAGTTAATTCTGGCTAGGATAGCAAGGTGTCAGAACACATAGTGCAGTGCAGTGCAGTGCAGTGCAGTGCAGTGCAGTGCAGTGCAGTGCAGTGCAGTGCAGTGCAGTGCAGTGCAGTGCAGTGCAGTGCAGTGCAGTGCAGTAGCTGTTTTGGTAGCACAATGAGGGGTTACACAATATTTTATGCAGTTGTCTGATCTGTGTATATGTTCATACACATATTCACACATAAATACACACACACACACTGATCAGCCATAAAAATGAATATATTAATATACATTCATTCATTGTCTACCGCTTATCCGAACTACTCTCAGGTCACGGGGAGCCTGTGCCTATCTCAGGCGTCATTGGGCATCAAGGCAGGATACACCCTGGACGGAGTGCCAACCCATCGCAGGGCACACACACTCTCTCATTCACTCACGCAATCATACACTACGGACAATTTAGAGATGCCAATCAACCTACAATGCATGTCTTTGGACCAGGGGAGGAAACCAGAGCACCCAGAGGAAACCCCCGAGGCACAGGGAGAACATGCAAACTCCACACACACACACACGGCAGAGGTGGGAATTGAACCCCCAACCCTGGAGGTGTGAGGCAAACGTGCTAACCACTAAGCCACCATGCCCCCCCTATTAATATACATATATACTTCATATTATTGTAAACATCCATTGCACCTGTCATACCTGTGCAAAATAACAAACACATCCAAAATATAATTTCAAGAATATCTGAAGATTTTATACACATTCAATTTGAAGTAGCTTTTTCACAGCTTCATTGAAGTTACTTAGCAGGTTATTGTTTCTTTAAAATGTGCTTTAATAAAGTAAGTAACAGTACAGTCTTTGTGTAGTATGTAGGCCAGATTAGTCTCTCTACCCTACACACAGAGACAGCATGATCAAAAGAAAGCTGCAGTAGATAGAGGACAGTCTATCACTGAATGAGATTAACCAGCATAACCTGTATTTAGGAGAATGCGCTCTTCAAATGCAGCTCTGTGGAAATATTTCATGATTTCAGCACATTCTCTGGCTCGGTAGGGCAGAAAGGCAGATTAAACATAAGTAGACAAGACAAGTAGACAACTTTTCTTTTTTGGAAAGCGCCTTGATTTTTTGGATGTGTTCATAGCAGCTACACACAGAGCAAGGCTTAAACTTGTTATGGGTTTGTAGAAAGGTACATACTTTTCGTTTAATTTTAATTTAAATCTGAAGTCCCTAAACCATTCCATATTTAATATTGAACACAGACAAATATAACTGTGAGATGATAGTTTTGCTGCAACAATAGCACAGTGAATTGTTCTGCAGTGACAGACAGCTGGAGTGAGATTGAGGCATTTTCTAAGTACATCTTCCTCTTCTTTGACCTGTTGGTCCACTGGGAATTGTTACAGAATACCTTCTCACTCAGTGTAGGACACGCACAAGTGGGTGTGTAGTGAAGTCAGGATAGAAGCTGGGATTTCCCATCTTGTCTTTCTTGTTTTTGGTCTTCCTGAGACTATCTGTTTATCTGCCTTTATATGATGCCATGCTGCCATTATAGCATTAAATGGTTAGTTAGGTGGAGACCAGAATTGTAACCTCTGCCCAGTAAACATGAACAAAACTACACTAAAAAAAAAAAAAAGCCACACACACACACATACACACACACAAACACACACACACACACACACACACACACACACACACACAACATATATATATATATATATATGTATACATATTATCCAGTGTGTTGTCAGCATTTTTTTGTAGCTCTATTAGCAATTCAGCTGAGCAAAGCACTTCATAATAGTCTAATAAATAACACACATAGACCCATAAAGTAATTGTTTGCAGTATCCAGTCAAGTTCCTGTCTGATATGTATCCTCTCCTAAACAATAGAGGTACAGGGGGTTTGTTATGTGTGTGTTGGTGTGTTGTGTGTTTGAGCACACACAAATATAGGAAATGAACGATTACCATCAGTCTAAGTGAGTGATTAACAAGACATCTTTGAGAACTAGATGCTGCATTAGCTTCGTCAGTTTATCAGGGTATCTAACAGCTTTTTAAAAAAATGAATATAACAGAAATAATAACAAAAATAGCAAGCATGTATATAAGAATTACATGGTCATGAAGCAAAAATTGGGTATGTAGTTTGGTAATAATACAACAAGCTACATCATCACATGATCACTCAAACATCTCTCTCTCTCTCTCTCTCTCTCTCTCTCTCTCTCTCTCTCTTTCACTTTCCATCTGCCAGAAATTGGTGGAATGTGCCTTCACTGAACGCTGAATTCAGAGGCACTGGGTGAAAGTTAGTCCCCCACTGAGCGCCTCCACCAGTGCAGAAGAATAGACACACACTCCACACTCTTACACACGCTGTGTTTCGATCACAGCTTTGCTACTTGTTTAGTGGTGCATGAAATTGATTGCAGAGAAAGTTTCCCCTGTGAGTTGAGGAGCACATAAAAGAAGACTAAATACACAAGTCAGCTCAGTCATGGTTGCAGAATTCTCACACGGACACAAGCGAAATGATTTTTCTGATCTTCCGTATGTTGTGGTTGATTGTGACAGAGCAACAAATTCTATATTTGCTATAAAGTGGTTGCTACGTCGGGAGTTTTATAATTATTGAGTTCTATTTACCAAATAGAGACGAGGTTGAGTTGCATATGTTAGGTATGTGGAACCCAAAGATTCATTCCCACTCTCAGTTTCTCAGTTTCTCTCTCTCTCTCTCTCTCTCTCTCTCTCTCTCTCTCTCTCTCTCTCTCTCTCTCTCCCCTTGCTCTTTCTGCTGTGCAGAGGTGCAGTAAGCATGATGTCATGCATTTAGTGGGTCCTCCAGGGTTGGCCGCTGTGGACAGGCTTTATGAGAAGCAGCTGTTAGCAAGAGAAGGAGGGAGGCAAGATAGATAGAGAGAGAAATCTGGCTGCTTAACCTTTCAGAATACCAAAGAATATCAATGACAACCGCCAACATAGGCTGAATTTTGACTCTGAGTACTTCAGCATTCTGTCGTTTCTCTGCAAACTGACGATGGCAAGCACTAATACTAGGCTTCATGCTAATGTTTTTATTATTTTAGAATAATATCCTCTGCTACAGATGAACTAAAGAAACGGAAATTACTCTCTACAGTAGCACATTACTTTAAAATTGTTTAATAATTCCTTAAACTTGTTTAAGATTAATATTACGACTCCGGATCTGAGGGTTGTAAAAGGAAGGAGGTCAACTTTGACCTGGCCCCTGGCCCTGTGATTGAGGGGGGTGTGTGTGTGTGTGTGTGTGTGTGTGTGTGTGTGTGTGTGTGTGTGTGTGTGTGAAGAATACTCCTACTATCCAGGGTTTGGCTTCTATTGTCCACAGCAGAAAGAGAGTTGGAAAGAAGGAGCAGTCTTCTGAGTTTTCTCTGCATTTGGGATTTAAAATAAAACACAGATGGCTGCTCAGCCATGTCCACACACACACACACACACACACACACAAACACACACACACACACACTTTGTTCTGTATTTTCTTTTCTTTTTTCATAACTGTTTTAGTTATCCTCTTTTAAATGCTATCTATCTATCTATCTATCTATCTATCTATCTATCTATCTATCTATCTATCTATCTATCTATCTATCTATCTATCTATCTATCTATCTATCTATCTATCTATCTATCTATCTATCTATCTATCTATCTATCTATCTATCTATCTATCTATCTATCTATCTATCTATCTATGAGACAGCTTACCTGACCCACACACAAAGGACAATATTTTTCTCAGTAAGCCCGCAGGAAACACATTCACCAACACAAATTTGCATCATTATTTACTTTTTTTGGAAAGTCCCACAAACACTTGTTTATGTTTATCCTCAGAATGATTAGCCTCCAGCGGTTCTTTATTTCTCTTGTCGTTCTCTAACACTGTGTGTACCCAACCCCTGGTGACAGTGTCTTGATACTGATCTGTTGTTTGAAGTGAATGCTTAGTTATGTAACCGATGGAGGCAGATGGCCCTGCTCTGACCCTAACTAATATCCACAAACTCTCAACAGAGTCCACTAACTGATGCCTATCACTTTTAAAGAGCCTGGTAGAGCTCTTATACTGTCAGTCTGCTTTTGTGGCTCTTGTGTTTATAGGCTATGGGGCAGGTTGAATACTAAAGTGTAATGGTGCATAAAGATGAACAAAGTATAGGCATTTCAGCATGACTGATGAGTAACATGTTCGTTTAAAGAGCTGATTTTTTTTTATTTATGCAGTAAAATGTTTCATTTTGGGATTAACAGAGATGGATTGTTTTAAATAGTCATACAGAGATCAGGGTAATGTTAAATACATTTAACCCAAAGCATAACATTAGCATCACAACTATCAATAATAGAGAAGACAGTAGCATACATTTTACGTGTCTCCACTGAGGAAAACCATTGCGTTGAACTATACCCAAAGGCTTGCTATGCAGCATAGCAGACCAACATTATGCACAGCCAATCATTTTCCTGAACAGTGGGTCAGGAAGTGGGACAGGTAAGAGGTCAGTCAGGGCATATGGGACTTTTTATTGCCTGAAGCAGATGGCTGTCTCTTTCTCCAGATCATTGAGGAAATAGCCATGAGTTACAGGGTCACGTTTAACAATAGAGAGTAGGACAAAGAAGAGACTCTGCAGTATTTCTAAAGTAGCTGGAAGCAGTCAAGGCTATAAAGCAGTGGAGCAGTAAACATGGCTACTGCCAGATTTACTGCTTTACAAGTTTGTGGATTTGCTATATGTCGCGTACCTCTGAGTATTTTATTTGCACGCCAGCCTAAAACACAGTTGGCACTGGTGTTCAGGAGCCTGCACCCATAAAGCTCAATACAACAAATCGAGGCTTGAAGGGTAAAGTCTGCTTTTTCAACTATCTATTGAACTATGACAACTTTATGACTATTAAAATAGTAGAGTTGTACAGTTTGAGTGAAATTACACTTGATCTTAACATCTGTATGGACAATTTAAAGTTGAAAGCTGCTTTTACATCAGCTGATCTAGTAACAACAGCTCAGCTTTTTATATGTATCAGAATTGAACACACGTACAGTATGTGGTTGTGGAGTCTGACTGCTGAAAAAATTGATGCTACAAAATAGCATCTTTACATAAGTGAAATTCTGTATTATACTGTAAATTCTATTTGTCTTGCTGTGTGTGTGTGTGTGTATGTGTGTGTGTACGTGTGTGTTTCCTCTAGTTTTCAGTATGAGAAGCAGCATAGAGGGAGGAGCTTATGTTCCTCTCAAAAGATGTGACCCCTTTACACAGCTGAAAATCATCTAGGCATGCAGGTCAACCATGCAATATCAGAGAGAGAGTGAGAGAGAGAGAGAGAGGGAGAGAGAGGGAGGGAGAGAGAGAGAGAGAGAGAGAGAGAGAGAGAGAGAGAGAGAGAGAGAGAGAGAGAATGGGATAGAAAAAGACTGAAAGAAAAAAAGACTTAAAGAGAGAAACAGAGAGAAATCATTGTGCAAAGGTCTTAATTTAAATAATTTTTATTAAATCAAGGTCCATCATGCTCTAGAACTTTGTGTAATATAATACCAAGTTCCATCCTCCAAGTCTTAACTCTTGTTAATGGCTTTTAAATAAAGCTGGCAATTCCTTTGAAATAAGTGCCTTTGCCACACCAAAGGGGAGAACACCACATGTAGAATGGCTTTAATATTGTTCTTGGCAGACCCACAAAATCAGTTCATGCTGCGGGCTCAGCACAGCCACTGGGATTTCAGCGATGCCAAGAGCTTCTGAAGGACAGGTACTGGAGCTGCACATAAACCACCCAGGGACCCCACTACTCCAACTCCAAGACTTTGTATAAAATTGGCAAAGCAGTTGTAAAAGGATGTTCAACATATTAACCTAATGCACCAATCAACAGCATATGTTGTAGGCAGGTAGTGTAATTTACATCATATAAGCACTTTGAGTGTCTACAATAGAGGGATGCGATTGGAAAGATTCATGCAGTGCGGTTTAATTAGTAGAGAGTTACAGAGTGGCTTGTCTTCTTATACTCCATCTTGTCTCTCTATGATGTCATATTTCCTTTCGGCAGGAGAGGCAGCGGGTAAAAGCACAAGCACACACACACATACTCATGCCCACACTTGACAGTCTGACCAAAATGTGTCTATTAAGTGGCAACATGTGTTGAATGTTCTGAATATCCCAGAAACAGAGCTAAGTGCTTAGCATGTGCTGAATTGTATTGCTGAAAACAACCAGAAAGGTGTCCATTTATGTCAGTGTGAAACTGCTTTTTTGTGGCTAAAATAGATTTATGAATATTTGAATATTTCTATTAAGTACACCACTGTGAACCAAAGGAGTAGAAGTAGTAGTATTTTGGTCACACTGTTTACAAAACAAGCTAAACCTGCCCCTCCCTTTCTCAGGGTACAAGGAAGATATGCATCAAGACTCTTCTCTGTTCTGGTGGTGGAATGAACTTCCCCTGGATGTTCGACATCTAAAAACTTACCTTCCTGAAATATTTTAGCACTTATATTAAAGAAAGTGTGCTTTTTGCTGTATTTCCTCCCAACAGAGATTTTAGACTGATTGTAATTCTTAATTTGTGACCTTATGAGCCAGAATCGATGTATTCGTTGATAGAGACTTCAAAAGCACTACTGCCGGTCGCTCTGAATAAGATTATTTAGGATTTTTTGTAGCATGTAGCATTACATTGCATGGCTGCAAAATTGTACACCTGAACAGATCCTGAGCTTTCCTTTTAGTCCGTGTTTTAGAAAACAACAGCTTAGGAAATTCCATATGTACCTGGCTTTGTTTTTAAAATTTCCACAAAGCATTGCATGCATTATGGCTGTGGACAGGATGTAAATGTGCACAATTTCATTACCTAGTCCATAATCTGTTTGGGAAAAAAAAAAAAAAAAAAAAAAAAAATGAGCCATATGTTTTTAGCTCTTTACATCCGGAAAATGTGTGTGTTTTGATATGCAGGAGAAAAGTTGTGAGACGTAAGAACAACAGATTATGAAGGTGAAAATGTGATTGCTTGTGTGTATCATAGCACTTCAGTTCTCTAAACTATCTGGTTTAATGAATGTATTATAGACATGCCAGTCTGGAATGCATGAAAATCAAGCATAAAAATGTTATGTCCATAAGGACTTGTTGAACAGCTATGTTAAGAATATTTTGAGCCTCGAAACTCAATTTATAAGCTCAGAAATTATTCATCTAATGCCAAATTCATTGAATTCATCATTTACATGATGCATTTGTGTCAGATTATGCAGGGTGTATAATTGTGTCATTTGGGCATTTGTATGTATGAGATGAGTTGTCATATGTATTATAACAAATTTCCTTCTTCTGTATCTTCTCAGGATGCCAGCTGCTAGCATCATGACTGGTGGAAGAGCGCTGCTGCTCTGTACGAACACAGAGAACTGCATCTACCAGTCAGTGAACGGGTATGAAAATAACACACTGCACATCAGAATCACTTTCAGGATTTTTAAAAATGATTTTTACCCTATTTTCTCCCAATTTGGTCATGTGCCAATTCCCTCTGCAAGACACCTATCACATGTAGCTACCAAACAGGAAGGTTGAAGCTACTTCATGCTTCCTCTGAGAAATGTGTGCAATGTAACACCAGCCTTTGCATTTTTTACTAACTGCTGGGCAGCTGAACACACTGGGAGGAAAGTACTAACTGCCCTCTTCCAGTGTCATTCCGACAGAGAAGACAGGAATGCCCAGTGAGAGGATACTGTCCAACAGGCCAGTTTTTTATTCTTGGACTTTGGGTCACAGATATATACGTAACATTACTAGGGTAAAAACAACACGTGCCCAGATCTAATTCAGTCAACACTTAAATTGAGTGTTCAGTAAGATGAAGTGGACCCCAGAAGGACAACAATCTGCCCCATTGTTCTCATTAACCTTATACACTTTAATTATTTTTTAATGTAAAAGATTCCAAAAGCTTTCTCTTTGGTTATGAAATAAGTCCAACACATATTTTGTACATACGGACAAGTTAAATACAAAAAGCCAACCACACAGTAAGGAACAGTATTTTACTTTTTAATGACTGCTGGCTTGTGTTCTCAAGGAATCAATACAAGAAGAGAAATATTCTTGTTGAACATCCGCTCTGTTGTTATAATAACTGCAAAGGAAGGTTTCCCACTAGATTTTTTGCTTTGTGCACTAGGGCATTGTCATATTGGAACAGGTTTCGGCCTCTTAGTTCCAGTGAAAGGAAATTCTACGTAATGGTACAGCATATAAAAAGATTCCAGACAATTCTATTCCTCTGATTTTGTGCCAACATATGGCTGTGATGGTCAGGTGTCCACATACTTCTGGCCATATAGTATATTTCATTATGTTCTGTATATTATGCACACTGATTTGAGAAACTCCTACACTGAGACTCGGGTTTTATATTCATTCTTTCTAATAATGCTTTATTTTTTTTTATTTTTTACTAAAATCAAATTAGACCTCCAGGGGGTTTTATATTCCTTTAGATTAATAATAACTTAATTTAGTGAGCTGGAATGCAATAGCATGCTGTTACAGGCTGTAAAAGATTCAGTATGGAGGAACTCCGAGTAGACTGAGATCATTCTTTTTACTTAAGCATGTCACTAAGTGGTGTAACATTGTAAAAGCCTGATCCTGAACAAATAAGGGCAAAAAGCTAAGAGTGTTTTTTTTCTTCTTCAATGCTTTCCCCTACCAATCAGGTCATTGTGTCAGGGTTCCTCTGTATTATTTTTTTTAAACTTAAAGCATATTTTTCACTACCCTGTCAAGCTCAGTTAGTTGAAAGGACGTCAGTTTCTCAGTTGGCGTGGGTGGTGGGCGATGTTACCTTCTTTCCGTTGAGCTTCAGTGCTTAGCCCTTTTTAACAAGTCCATTTCCTTCCAGCAAGAAGAAGGATACAATCACCCTGGCCTTTTTTGGTCTGCTTGTCATTTTTGTTCTCCTTCTATTCAACCCCCCCCTCTACCCATACTCTCTCTTTTTCCCCCCTCTCCTACTTCTTGTTGGTTTTTTGGAGTTTGACCTAGTTTTCTTCCTCACTGCCTTATGCTTCGTAACATGAAAAAGCCTCACCATAGAGAAAAATGTTTTTTTTAGAATTTAAATGAATATGACTTTGCAATCAAAAAACAAAAAACAAAAAAAACAGAAATTGCTTGCATATAGACTTTCCTAGATGTTTTTTTTGTCATGCTGTGGTTAATTGAAAGGTTCATATTTCCTCCATTTGTTTGCTGGAGCAATGAGATTGGATGTGCTGGTTGGAATCCAACTTAGCATATTGTTATGAAGATAATTAGAAAAAGCGAAAGCTGCATGTATATGTTGAACTTTTTTCCCTTCAAGTATAATTGTATTTATCCTACAGCTAACAGAGAACATTTGAAACCAACACATGACCTTAATTTAATGCTTTAAAATGAACTTCCAGAGATTCAGGTTTTGATTTAGAGTTATAGATTTATAGATACTATTTATTTATTTTTATTTCATTCATCTTATAAAACACAGATATCATAATGTGGTTTTTTGCTCTCTTTGTTTCTTTGCTCTGTAAAGGCTCCAGTGCTGTGGCTTGAAGCTTGAAGACGCTCAATCTGTGGTGTCACATAGACCAGACCTGTCCAGGGTTGTGGACACACAGTCCCCCCTAACATCCCTGGACAACACTGACCATTTCCCTGGGAACATGGACATGCTCACCCACAAGAGACCGAGTGGCACTTATCCTGTTGAAAATGGCCTGGGGGGCTGCACCAAGCCCACAAAACCTCCTGTGGGACTCAAAAGTACTGCCAGCATTAGGGACAAAATATCCCAATGGGAGGGCAAAACAGATAGTGCTGGACCAAACTCACAGGCGGTCACCCAGAAAGAGACAGAAACTGTGAGGAAGAAAGATCTAAAATCTACAGAGGTACAAAGAAGAGACAGTAAAAGAGGTTTCAGCTGTGACAGACAGGACCTTGGCAAAGAGAATGGAAATAAGATGGGAGAATCAAGGAAAAGTACAGACACATGTACAAGGGAAAGAGATGTGATACTGGATAAAATGCCTGTGGGGAAAACCGACATTGTCCAAGACAAGAAGTCTGTTTTGACACACATTAAGAAACTCGAGCAGGCCATGAAGGAGACACCTACTAAGCCATCCTTGCCAGGCAACTATTTCTGCCCACCTTCTAAAGACAAGCAAGAGGAGGCAGAAAAAAGAGCTGCAGAACCCATCTTCGGGACTGTGGAAGTGGTGAGGTCTGGGAGCCGCCGTGGTCGAAACAGAGACCCTGAAAATGTGTACACTGAGCCTGGGGCTCCTTCTATTAACCCTCTCCCCAAACCTCAACGTACCTTTCAGCACCACACTCAAACCAACAGCCCTGGACCTCCCCAAGGTTCAGGAAAGGGGAGGCGGACTCTACCCCCTTTACCCTCAATACCCCCTCCACCACTTCCCTCCTGCCCTCCACCACCTGGGGTGTGTCAGAGGCCTTGGCAGGAACACACTCGAGACAGTAATAACAGGTGAGAGGTTTGTAGTATGTTGTATGCAGCTTAAAAAAGCAACAAATTCTTACCTTTGTGCTGATTTCTTCTTTATTATTAGATTATTCTTCAATTATTCATCCAGCTTATGTTTGAGACACTACAAGGATTCATTCAATTGCAGTGAAAGTAATAGTAAAGGGATGTACTTGATTAAGTGCAAGTCTGGTAATTCCTACTAGGAATTATTCTTAAGGGGTTAAATATTTATTTCGTACTAAAATATTTATTTCATACTACAATTATGTGAAAAATCCCATATATACTTGTGAATTCCCATATATAATAATCCCATATATACTTCTGAAAGTCTTGACCAGTACCGAGCTTTCAGCTCTGCCTTATCATACAACATATCAGGTAAGGTATAGACTATAATATGCTTCCTCCAAGACACATAAAATGGTAGTCCTCTGGCAACAAAGACCTAAATAACATCTTGATATCAGCTTGACTGCACTGTTAGTCATTCTGGCATACCCAAAAACAACAGCATGTTTTATGAGAACGATGGAGGTCTGACGTTACATATTCATGAGATCATGTGTAATAACACTGCTCTGGATAAGCCTTCAGGCTGTATAATAAACCAGCCGGAGATATGTTTTCTTAATAAGACATAGAAATGGTTCATAGAAGGTTGGTCGAAAACATTATTTGCTTCAGGACTTTCGAAGAAGTCTGAAGTTGACTTGTGTCCATACCATTTTGCTGAACTTGCATGAGCTTGCATCTAAGGTTACACATTACCCACTCAAGTGCACAACCGCATGTTATCCCAACAGAGCTTTAAGTTCAGCAATTTCCTGTAGTCCCTGTTCTCTCCTTGTTTGACCTTTTTATTCATTCTACTCATTTACTTTTTGCCCCATGTAGATTATTGCTCTTTCACAACAAAATCTCCTATGTAAAGTTCAACCTTATTAATTTTTTATTAAAGATAGGACATTAGGCATTTCAACCAACATGTGTTCTTTTTTCCCTTATCAGAAACTTCCATTGTGTTTTATGCTGATGTTGCAGGAAGTCGTATGAGTTCGAGGATTTGTTGCCGTCGTCCACTGAGGGCTGTCGAGTGGATTGGTACGCTCAGTCCAAGCTGGGGCTCTCACACACTTTATCTGAGGAGAATGTCTATGAAGATATCTTGGGTAAAGATATCTCACTGTTTTTGCACTCGTGAAATCTGGCGTCATTATGGAATAGGAAAGAGATCATGCAATACAATTCCTAGAGCTTCCAGAACCACCTTTCAGAAATGAGCTTAAACATGCCTGGTTTTAAAACTCAGTTGCAACTGAAGACTTAATTAAAAACATCAGGTGTATTAGAGCAGCAGTGAACCGAACCAGAACCAAACTGTGTATGGGAGTTTAGTGTAGTGGGAGAAAATGGAAGTTTGTGCCACTGTTGCTCTTCAAAATGTGGCTAATTTTGTTTTACATTTGAGTGAAATGAATATGCCAAGATTACTACAGGAGTGTTTCACAAAGGAGAGAAGCAAGCCTAGCTTCTTTGTTCTGGCCTTGTATAGTAATAGATGTTTAATAAGTTGGAGTTTATTAAGAAAAGGTCAAAAGCATTCACGTTTCCAAAAAGATGTGCATATCTACAGTATGTGCATTCCTTTACTGCAATAGTTTGCTGTCCACACCTAATGCGGGAAATATATTTCTTCCAAAACCAAACACATGCAACATTCTTGCTTAATATCTAAAGCAGTATCTACTGGTGAAAGAGACGGTCATTCAACTAGCCATATATTTATATACAGCTGTGTGAATTTCTTTATTACTATCCTTAAGTCCAATTTTTTAATTGTCTCTATTTCACTTGAGGTTACCTTCTCCAAATAATGTCAATTAATACATTACATGTGAAAAATCTCGACTTTCTACTCACTATAATTCTCTAGTATAAGCACCGTTTTAATAAACAAGACAGCAAAAATGATACTTCATTTAAAACTGAGACATAATCTGTGTTTTTATGTACACTCTTTTCATATTGTATTTACATCGTGTCAGCTAGCTAGTAACATTCAGCTAGCTTTTATCACTGAAGTTATTATCATGAGTTGCTTTCGGCTGCTCCCTGTTCGGGGTCGCCACAGCGGACCAACTGGTCCGCACAACAACTTGGCACAGGTTTTACGCCGGATGCCCTTCCTGCCGCAACCCTCCCATTTTTTCCGGGCTTGGGACCGGCACTGCATCCAGTGGCCTGGGTTGAGGCATTGGCTGGGAATCGAACCCGGGCCTTCCGCATGATAGGCTGAAGTTATTATCATATCATCAAATAAAGTTTAAGTCATTAGCTAATATTCATGGTAAAAAAGTTTTCAAATCAATAAGCTGTGCTGAAACTTTTCCTTTGAGTATTTATTTAAATGAGTAATTGCACTTTTCCATCAGTAAAGACTTTGTGTGCTGTTGCCACTACTGTTTATGTGAAGGAAAAGCTTAGTGAGTGTTCAGAGATGAGAATGTTAGGGCAAGAGATCTACGGTGCAGTGGACTAAGACAAACTAAAATTCAGATCTCGGACAGACATGAAATACTGCTAAAGAATATCTGAGAGCGCTACTAGGACGTCAGATCCAGACTCATTTTCCTCAACATAGTGTGAGTGTGAAGAGCATCGTGTGCTCTTCAGGTCAGGGACTGGATGTCCCTGTCTCATTTTCTCCTCCCACTAGTCGCATCTGGTAGATGAATTGTTAAGGAAGAAGGGTTCTGTGTCTGAAAGCACACTTTCCAACTCTGCATGTTTATGCAGATCATGCGGCATCTATTGGCTATCGGCGCTTGTTTTTAGTCGATTACTTGGCAAAGTATCAAACATCTGGAGTAAAGAAATATGAAGCGAATAAAAAAATGACGTCAGTTCGAACCCCAGTATGGAAACAAGGAGACGAGGCAAGCTGAAGTTTCGCCAGGACTCTATTGACCACACAGTGTTTACCATGCAAATATAAAGTGTGCTGGACTGAAGATGAAAATGGTTGAACATGACAAGAAAAGGACTGAAGAGAAACTGAAAAAGAGGGTGAAGCATATTACATACCTAGAGCTATATTATGTTTCACCTAAACTCAAATATATCAGTGGTTCATTTAGTTCTAATCTACATGTGATACTATATGTGATACTGTTATTTAGTGCGAGTTGAAACAAGCTTGTTTATGTCCAGCTTTACATTCATTCATCGGCTATACCAGCCACAGATTATGGTATAAGTAATTTAACAGGTAAATGTTTAAACCATGAATTATTTTCATACATCAAGAAAAGCAAACAGTAACTTCAGCTAACTCTCCTTGCTTAGCTAGACAGATAGAAATAGCTAGAGTGCCTTGCATTAGCCATGTCAGAGTTTATGCCCAAATATGGGACTAAATCTGAAGCATTAATGGAGGAAAATTAATGTCCAAATACAA
Organism: Hemibagrus guttatus; assembly: GCA_033459395.1. Taxonomy (NCBI): domain Eukaryota; kingdom Metazoa; phylum Chordata; class Actinopteri; order Siluriformes; family Bagridae; genus Hemibagrus; species Hemibagrus guttatus. The sequence continues at coordinate 6,419,522 of JAUCMX010000013.1, read as the reverse complement.
TAATCTTGTTTGAAAAGATGCTTAACAACATATAGGAATAATGCAGATGAAAGAGTTAATGTTTCTTAGTTACTTACTGAAGTCTAAGCAACATTGAAGACTCAAAAAAAACAAACTTCGAACTGTTTGCAGATCCTCCATCTAAAGAAAACCCTTACGAAGACATAGAACTGGAAAGCCGCTGTGCTGGAAACAAATATCCTGTTCCAACGTCACCGTCTTCACCCACTCTCGACGCTCCAACTAAGGTATTTACATTAAAGAGACATCAATATTATTGCTTTTTACCAGTACACTGTTGTTCCATTCTTCCAGCAGAATGGATTCGACTTATCAGAGTTCAGTTTCAGTCAGAATAAACAAATGAGCTATTTTATCTCTGAAAATCTAATAAAAAATTTTAAAAGTCCAAAAGTCTAATACAAATATGTGTTAGCTTTAAGGGTGAGACGTTTTTATGCCTTTTCAGATAAACTTACACAGAATTTTAGTGGTTGAAGATAACACCTTTAAATTTTAGATGCTTTTGAACAAGCACTTGGGGCATCACGGAGAGCAGAAATGGGTTTGATACCAGTATATCCTTTGAAGATACAAACACTGGTGTGGAAAACGAAATAAGAATTTTTATGGAGCTTGTCTATGAATATATTGCATGATAAGCGATGCTTGTCTATGAATATATGCTCGATAGGCTGGATAAAAACAAATATTTATGAAAAAATTCTTAAAGGGCTGAGTGTCTACTTGCATTTGAGCTTTATATTAACCACCACTGTGGAGTGTGACATGAGAAAGACATTCACTGCTGATCATACACACAACAAAACGTGGGAAATTCCTGGGAAATTCCTGGAAAATTTGGTTAAAAAAAGAGATAATACCAATACTGGCCTATGATATTTAATAAAAGTGTACATGATATTTATAAGAGTGACAGTTTTCATTTGCACCGATCCTAGCTCTCCTCTAAGCCCGGCTTCTTCAGGCAGACTTCAGAACGGCGGAGCTTCAAACTATTAGATCTGCGTAAGACAAACAGAGATGGGGGCATTGCGTCACCTTCAAGGATAAGCCCACCGTCAACCCCCAGCAGCCCTGATGATACACCGTGCCTCTCTGGAGACCCCTATAACCGCAGACGAAGGAAAATCCCCAAGGTATTGTCAAGGAGGGAATTCATTCAGGGAAAAATGGCTTCTGGAGCAGTATTCAGTTCTCTTAAATTAAAGCTAGAGATAGTCTAGACAATAAAACTAATTTTCATGATTTAATGGAAAAAGGTAAAGACTGGAAAAAGGAACATTTCCTTTAGTGGCCATCAGTTAAAGTCTTAAACAGATGCTTTTTAAAACAAATACAGTTTAGTCTTTACCTGATAAAAGAGGCTGGCTGTTTTCTTTTCCAACAGATGGTGCTGAAAATAAATGGTATCTTTGAGGCCCGGAGAGGGAAGAAGAAGATGAAGCGAGTCTCTCCGTCCACTGAATCCAGCTCAGGACGAGGTGTGTGGAAGTTTAACTCACACGTTCACATGTGGGTTTTTTTGTCACACATGTGAATATGAATGGAACTGATGCTGAGAGTTTCTCAGTTTTGAGCACCCATTAAGATTCTTTACCATCTTCTACAACACACCGCCTCGTTCACTCCTCTCTCTGCTTCCCTCCACATGTGTATCCACTTAGCTTTATGGACATGTTTACATTTTTTGGGTCAGCTCTGTTTGACCTATTTTTTTCCAAGGATGGTAGTGTTATGTTGCTTTATGGGATGCACATGCTCACAAAGCCTGATGTATGTGTGAGTCACTACCTGCATACCAACTGTTTTAATCTTGTCTCTTTTTTCCCCCTTTGGGTATAGTAACAGATGAAAACAGTGAATCAGAGAGTGACACAGAAGAAAAGCTGAAAGGTGGGCTTTGGCTTTAACTCTGTAACAAATAGATGTGATAGATTCCTATTCTTTCTATACACTCCTAAAAATAAAGGTTGTTAAATGGTTCTTTGTTAGGATATATGGTTTTATGAAAACCCTTATAACATTGGTGCTTTGTGGTAAAATAAATAAATAAATAAAAAAGTTCTTTAGAATATAAAAATGTTATTTATGGCACTATGAAGAAAGTGGATCTTTTAAGAACCATTTACTGAAAGGATTTTTTTGGCACCAAAAATAATTTTTCAATACAGAAAAACGGTTCAATATAGAACTTGTAAGGGGTTTCAAATACAAACTCCCTGATAGAACCCTTTAAAGTGTTATATTGAACCTTTTCTTTTAAGAGCATAAAACTATATGATCTCCTTAAAGTTATCTGTATTTGTGGGTGTAATACGGATTTTTTATGGTGTGATAGCTCACAGCCAGAGGTTGGTGTCAGTGCAGTCCATGTTAAAACAGACGGGCCGGTATCGCACTCTGGAGAGAGATCTGATGGACCTACAGGAGAGGAAACTGTTTGAGTACTTCCTAGTGGTGGCTCTACATAAGACCAAAGCAGGAGCTCCTTATTTACCTGAAGTCACCCAGCAGTTCCCGCTTAAGGTAACATGTCATCTTATTGATCCATGGTGTTAGTCTGGAAAAAAAGATAGGACATGGAACACATTTGAAGATTGAAGTTAGTTGGGAACATTTTTGGTTATCCACAATTTGGATAAACGACAACAACGCCTATAAACCGCCATGTTGTTGAGAGCTTTTTAATGGTTTGTTGACTATTTGTAGGATCTCTACGATAAAGTGCTACCTTCAATTTTACCCTTAGCAAATCTGTCAAAAGTCTGCTTTCTTTTGATCTGACTTCTGCACGTTTAGCTGGAGAGGAGTTTCAAGTTCATGAGGGAAGCTGAAGATCAGCTCAAGGTCATTCCTCAGTTCTGCTTTCCTGATGCCAAAGACTGGGCCCCTGTGGACAATTTTCCCAGGTAACTTACCACACTATTATTAAACATTGTTCAAATGTCAGGATAACATTTAATGTAGCTTTATTTTTCTGCTATTTTTAGTGAAACTTTCTCATTTGTCTTGACGGGGGAAGACGGGAGCAGAAGATTTGGCTACTGTCGTCGTTTACTGGTGAGCTGCTTTTCATGCTGTTAAAACAGATTTTAAAAAAACAGCTATGGACAGCTATTTGGTGTGTTTTTATTAAAACGACAAAGACTCTGTCATTTCCACTGTTTGGTACTGGGACAGGAGATTTTGCTTTTGTAGAATCAGGACACTTTGAGAAGTATTACTTGCGTGGACTGGACTTGTGTGTGTGTGTGTTTGTTCCACAGCCTACTGGGAAGGGGAGACGTCTGCCTGAGGTCTACTGCATAGTGAGTCGACTGGGTTGTTTCGATCTCTTCTCTAAGGTATGTTCTAACAGTGTATATAAAGTCATATATAAAATGTATAATATTAGACCTATATTCACAGAGTAGTTTACCCCAAAGCTGACGTATGCAATGAAATCCATGTGTTCCCCTTTGTTAGATGTTGGATGAGGTTGAGAAACGGAGAGCAATTTCCCCTGCTCTGGTGCAGCCGTTCATGAGGGGCATCATGGAGGCTCCATTCCCGGCACCAGGGAGAACCATTACTGTGAAAAACTTCCTTCCGGGCTCAGGAACCGAGGTGTGTTCAGTCAGCAGTGTTCTTCCAGATGTTTTTAAACACAAATTGCTACACTGGGTTAGAAATGTATACAGCCAACATAGGCAGTTGCATCAGTAAGTTGAATCATTAATCGTGGTGTAAATTCAGGTCTAAACTATATGATGAGAGAAGAAACCAGTGCATTTACACCACAAATGCTTAATGCTTGCTGAGGCGTGCTTGTTATGTTGTCTGATATAAATGATCCTGTATGTTGTTTATCTGATGATTCTTTCCATTTATATGTGGCATTGTATGTAAGAGTGTATTTCAGCAAGATGTCCAGTAATCATACTGCCCACATGAAGAAAGCATTAAATTGATGCCTTGAAAAATCTCCGAAAATGAAACATTTTCTACATAAAAAAATCTAGATCGGTAAAAAGAGCAGTAAAAAGCAATACACTAAACAATGTGAATATTCGTCCAGAATTTGCATGTAAAATTTGTTTATTTTTATGAGATTATTGACTGATCTGGCTTCTTCCTACCATCTTGGAGAGTTTCCCAGGCTTGCTTCTGTTTCTGTGTTTAATCCCTGAAATTGTGTTTTTGTCTGAAATCTGTATGTAATATGTTGCTTTCTTTACTGTCATAAAAATATTGGAGAAACAACATTTTATAAATGTAAAAATTTGACTGATAAATGACCATCACACCTATATGTGCTTGTTGAACATCTCATTCCAGATTTATTCCCCTTTACAGTAATAATAAGCTTCACTCTTCTGTAAAGGCTTTCCACCAGATATTGGAGTGTGGCTGTGGGGATTAGTGATCATTCAGCTACAAGAGCATTAGTGAGATCAGACACTGATGTTGTAAGAGTGAGGAGGTCTGGGGTGCAGTCAGTGTTCCAGTTCATCTCAAAGGTGTTCAGTGGGATTGAGTCAGAGTCAGGGCTCGGTGCAGGACACTCGGGATCTTGCACTGTAACCTTGGAAAAAAACATGTTTTCATGGAGCTTGCTTTGTGCACAGGGGCATTGTCATGCGGGAAATTGTAATGCTACAGTTTTTTTGTGCAACTTTGTGGCAATAGTTTGGGGGAAGGTCCACATACTTTTGTCGGTGTGATGATTACACAAACCTTTGGTCATATGGTATAATTAACCCTTCAAGGTTTGCTGTAGGATGTAAGGTCTAGTCATAGACCCTTTCTTCCTGCTGTGGGACAAAGAATAGAAACCTTAGAGCACCTTGTGGGAATCCATTTTATTCTATGTAGTTCTGCCACTGTAACACTCTCTCTCTCTCTCTCTCTCTCTCTCTCTCTCTCTCTCTCTCTCTCTCTCTCTCTCTCTCTCTCTCTCCCCCTTTCTCAGGTAATAGAGTTGTGTCGTCCCTCTGATTCACGACTAGAGCATGTGGATTTTGAGTGTCTCTTCTCCTCTTTGAGTCTGCGTCTCCTCCTGAGAGTCTTTGCCTCACTGCTGCTGGAGCGGAGAGTGATCTTCACAGCAGACAAGCTTAGGTATTTAGTACATCTTAACAAGGAAGGAGGGAACATTTATTGTTTAAAGTCAAACTGATCCAGCATTTGCTGAGAGTACAATAAACCAAATATAAGATAAACTATTTCTAGCTTTATGTGGCAACAAAAAAATGGAAAGCTTGAAATGACTAAAAATCACTAGAAATAGTTTAAATAACACAAAATATTTTCTCGTTATCGGAAATTCTGGATAAATTTGACTATATTCAAGATATTTTCACGTGCCAAGATGTCATTTTTTGAACTGAGGTATAGATGGTGTTTACATAACCCTACTTAGAGAATGTAGATTGTGAACATTATGGAAGAATTTTTTTGCAGCCCTGACTTCCACAAAATAAGCCTACACCATGGTTTCCAAAGTTGGAGAGTTTGGGTCCTGAGACTCTAATAAATGTTCAACAGAGGAGACAAACAGAGATGTGACACTAGAAGTGGAGGGAAAAGTTGTGGCCCCTGGAACTATTTGTCTTAGGGGAAAAAATTCTGAAATGTTATAACGTTGCCATGGAAATGAAAGTCATAGTTTTGTTTTTGCTTTTTTCTTTCGGAAAACGCGGCTAAGGGCCAGGCACTGGTGTTAGCAAAATAAAGATCGACTGTGTTGTGTAAATTCTGACAGATTAAAAACATTATAATCTTGTTCCCCCCTTCTCTTCTGAAATCCTGCAGCCAGCATTGTGCAATACAAACTTGACGCAATATAAATCGATATCCCTTTGCTGTAATTTCTCCTCCAGTGCTCGTTAAAATAAGCAAGATGATTTCAGAGAAGGATGACGTGTCACTGCTCAGAAATGAGTGGAAAATTGGCTCCATCTATTCAAATTGTTATTGAAGGGAGCATAAATGAAAACAGACTCACTCACAGATGCAACATATTAACCTTGTGTTGTTGACGGCTGTTTGCTTGCCATGATTTTTAGTCCAATAGATTCAGCAATGCTTTCGTTTATGTGAGGTTTTTTTTTTTTTTTTTTTTAAATGCTGATATTTTTTTTAATACACTTTATCTATTATTTTTAATTCTGATTTCAAGTTATCAGAGTTGTCAAAGTTAAAATATTGTACCTTACCTCCACCTTGTGGTCAAAACAGTCAAGCACACATAGTGACTCGAGAAGTTATTATTTAATCTCGTTATAAACTCAAGTATCAGGAATGATTTCTGTAAAAGTCAGCTCATGCAATCCTGTATTCTTATACTTGAAAAAATATTACACTAGCTGCTGAATGAAAATCTGAAAAAATAGAATAAAATTTTTTTTAGTATGTTAATCACTTATATTGGTAGGAGAATGTTGGACATGGAGCTGCCAAGCAGGAGGCAAAGAGGAAGGCCAAAGAGGAGGTATATGGATGGAATTAATGAGGATATGAAGCTAGTGGGTGCAAGTGTTGAGGATGCAGAAGATAGGGATAGGTGGAGAGAGATGATTCGCTGTGGCGACCCCTGAAGGGAAAAGCCGAAAGAAGAAGAAGAGTATGTTAATCACTGGGGGGCACGGTGGTTAGCATGTTTGCCTCTCACCTCCAGGGTTGGGGGTTCGATTCCCGCCTCCGCCATGTGTGTGTGGACTTTGCATTTTCTCCCCGTGCCTCAGGGGTTTCCTCCGGGTACTCCGGTTTCCTCCCCCGGTCCAAAGACATGCATTGTAGGTTGATTGGCATCTCTAAATTGCCCGTAGTATGTGTGCGCCCTGCGATGGGTTGGCACTCCATCCAGGGTGTATCCTGCCTTGATGCCCAATGATGCCTGAGATAGACACAGGCTCCCCATGACCCGAGTATAGATCGGATAATCAGTAGACAATGAATGAATGAATGTTAATCACTTAATCACTATATATCCGTCTGTCTCACTGTACATACAGGGGTCGGACAAAATAATGTGAACACCCATTGTTATAGGAGTTAATATTATTTGAGTAGGCTACTGTGAAAAAAATAAATGTTGTGATTATCATTTATTTATTTTTCATTGTTATATGTCGTCTAGGTTGCATGCCAGTAAAACAAGTTGTGCTCAGCAGTGGTTAGTTTATGACATTGTTGAAATGCATGATTTGTTAGACTTCCAGAGGGGACAGATAGTGGGAGTCTACACGATTATGACTGCGTATACAAAGCGTGACAAGACTTCATCAGCGAAGAAGAATAGTGGATGAAAATCAAAACCCAATGATAGGGACCATAAAACACTGGAAATGATTGTGTCCAAACAACACGGACGTCCTACAGCAAAATGACAGCAGAGTCCAGAGAACTTCACAAAGCCAACATCCATGAAAGAGTTGCATTTGCTTAACAATTAATAATCACAGACACCAATGCAAAAATGCAAGCTTAATAAAATGTAACCTTTATTTAACCTGGGTAGTCACACAAGAATATAAATCTCTTCTTACATAAAGAAAGCATGTCAATTATGACAGTTAAAAGCAGGATGAAGCAATCATACTGAAACTTTTTCCACTAATCCTTTGTCATATTATTGCTTATTATTACACTGTACTTATTCATCGCTGGACTGTATACATTCATCTCACTGTAATATTCCTTACCATTCTTGTAGCTGTTCATTCAGCTACAAGAGCATTAATGATGTTGGTTAAGGAGGTCTGAGGTACAGTCAGTGTTCCAGTTCACCCTAAAGGTGTTCAGTGGGGTTGAGTCAGAGTTAGGGTTTTGTGCAAGACACTTGGGTTCTTCCACTCCAACCTACACATCATGGAAACGATAATACTACAGCATACAAAGACATTCTATACACTTGCGTGCTTCCAAATTTGTGGCAATAGTTTAGTAAAGGCTCACATTTAAGTGTGATGGTACTGAACTCCAATTTGTTGTATTCTGTGAAACGACAGTAATCTCTCTTTATCTCTCTCTCTCTGTCTCTCTCTCTCTTGCGCTCTCTCTCTTTATCTCTATCTCTATATCTCTAGCACACTGTCTCAGTGTTGTCATGCAGTAGTGGCCCTGCTCTATCCCTTTACATGGCAGCACACATACATCCCTGTGTTGCCCCCCGCTATGATGGACATTGTTTGCACTCCGACACCTTTCATCGTGGGCCTGCTGTCCAGCTCTCTGCCGCGACTTAAGGAGCTCCCACTAGAGGAGGTTAGTAAAGGTTTGATTATCAGCATTACACTATTATTTAACATTTATCAAAGGTGTCTCAGGAGTCAGAGCTTTGCAACAGCCATGGGAGGCTGGAGGAGTTTGTGCTTCCTGGTTTCTCTGTAACAATACCAACTGTATTTTTTGCCTTATTAACAAAAAGAGAGAAGTTGGTGATGGTCAGACTGTTTATAGCTGCCAGAACATAAATGATTGGAAATAACGTGTCTTGGAGACATTCCACAACTATATACTGTTAAAAAGTATGATGTCATTGTTTGATAAGTCTTCAGCTTTGGCAAATAAGAGGAATAAAACATGATGGAAGATGCTGTTGTAGGAAAATATTCTAGTGTTGCCATGCAGTTATCTGTATCATGATACCAGGAAGGAAACAGAGGACAGCCCAAAAGTGGAGCAAATCCCTCTAATAATAGTGCGTGTGGAGAGTAATGGCATTGGCAAGGAGGTCAAAGGGCAATCCGTTTCTAATATTTTCCATGAGCACTTCCTGTTCAGATGGACTCTATCTGCTGGCCCTGAACTCTGACCTTCTTCCTCAGCTAAACAATAGCTGTGCGGAGATAAAACTGAAACTGGCACACTCGCAGGAAATGACATTATTCACTCCTCTGTTCTCCCACAGGTCTTGGTGGTGGACCTTGGCAGTAGCCGTTTCCTACGACAGGTAGGACTTTCTACCTTCCTGTGAAATCCCTGGTTCAGTGTCTCACTAAAACATGTGATGTAGTAACAAGCTGTGTGAATAAGGAACTGAACTGACAGTGTTATTTAATCATGTTTAAAAAGTCATACATTTTACAAAGTGAGGGTGCTGACTATTTGAAAATGATTAAGTTATTAAAATTACTTAGTATGTTGTTGTTGTTGTTGTTGTTTTTTTTTAGATGGATGATGAAGACTCCATCCTGCCTCACAAACTGCAGACTGCTCTTGAGTATGTTCTTGAGAAGAGGAAAGAGTTGGCTTCTGACAGAGGAGACCTTCCCACTGGTACATTCTGTTTCAGGAAGCTTTCTAGATGAACACAAGCCCGCTGTGGCAGATGATGTCCGTTTTATGACTAACTTCTAATAGCGTGCTTCTAATAAGTGTGATACATGGCTGATTCATACATAGTATTAACTGAATAGCATGAATAACTGCATAATAATCTGGGACTTTGAAGGATTAATGGATACTTATAGTTTCACAATTTATTGATTTATTTGTATATTTTCTTCAGAGCACTGCTCTCTGAGCGCCGTGGTGTCCGAGGCTTTCGTCCGTTTTTTTGTGGAAATAGTCGGACACTACTCGCTCTTCATGGGGGGCAACGAACGTGATGAAGAGTCCTCAGCGTCTTCCTCCTCACCCACACCTTTGTCATTCCAACGCGAAGCCTTCCGTAAGGCAGTGTCTTCAAAGAGTCTGCGCCGCTTCCTGGAGGTGTTCATGGAGACCCAGATGTTTGCAGCCTTTATTCAGGAGAGGGAGATGCGCAGGCAGGGACTCAGAGGTACTTGTAGGTGCTCATCATGCTCTTTTACAGCTTGCTGTTGTGTTAAAAATATACATAATTTAATGCTTTCTCATTGTACAGGCTTGTTTGAGGTTAGGGCTCAAGATTACCTGGACTCACTACCGGGAGCTGAGAATCGAGGAGTCAACAAGTTTCTCAAAGGTCTAGGTAGGTTTTCTTGTGGTCCTTAAAAAAAAAACATCTACCGGCCGTTTTTTTTTTCTGACTGAATACTCATAAATCTCTTACTGATTGATTCTTTGTTTTTTTGCAGGACACAAAATGAAATTCCTTTCCAAAAAGTGAAGTATCTCCATATTTGGTGGAAAGATTTAAGCACCAATTATGCTCCAAAATAGTGTTTCTGCAAAGACATGGACCTGAGACCTCATGACAGCACTGAGACTGGAGCGGAAAATGCCATGAGCTCAGCGATGAAACAAAACTCAGACATGAATTCTTGACTGAAAACTTCATTAAATGCTCGTCTCCCATTTTTCCTCCTATCAAACCTGTACTAAGGTCAAGTTTTACCATAAACTTGTATGCTTGTTAAAGCGTGTGTGTTTGTGTATGTGTGTGTGTGTGAGAATTACTGCTTGCTTTGTATTAAATATGCTATAAGATTAGAGGAGAAAGTAGGCATGGACCAAAGTTTAATTTCCTGTACAGTCCTGTTTTTTTTTTTCACATAAAGATGATTTTTGGATCTCTGATATTTTTTTCAAAGAAATAGAGTACAACTTCTGTAACAGGGGGCAATAATTTAATTTATATTCTTTCTAGAAAAAGACATTTATAATTTCTTACCTACGTACAAAAAAAAATCAACAGAAAAGTTGCTAGTCTCTTATAGACTGTTTCTTACAGTATATTTCACACTTTGGACTTGTGAGTAAAATACCACTGTGACTGGATATTTATATTGGGAATCCAGAAGGAAGGGAATGAGTGGAATGTGGAAGTTGAGCTGCTTGTCTCCGTTTCAGAATGTCTCATAGCTGTGATTTGATCAAGGTATATCCAGGTTACATTTGCTTTTCTTACACCAGTAATAAGGATCCATCCTTCTGTCTACACCACTGGGGGTCACTACAGAGAGAACTTCACTTTTTCTTGTGTGTATTTTTATTTATTATTTTTTCCATGCTAATGTAATGTAGTAATGTATTTTTTTAAACCAAAAACAAAACAAAACAAACCACTGAACCTGCTTATTAGCTTTTTTTTTTTCCTTCAAATTAAAGACATGCAAACCTTCATTAAAAAATGTTCCACGTAAATAATTATTTGATAGATATTAATAATTTGCTGCTCTTTGCGTTGCCTTCATATGTGGGCTTACAGTAGTGTGATTATAAGCAGCAATTATAATGAAGCTAATACTGAGCTAATTCAGTGAAACACGTATCCTCACTTTCCTTACTCCTTCACTTGTATCCCTCGCTTCTCCTCTGAGAACATGTACGGAAATTCTTATGGGAGATGACCTCCAGAAGAAAACAAAACAGAGATAAATAAAAAAAAACATTAAAGTCTTTTTGTGTCAGTACATAAAATGAGTACTTCTGTGTCTTCTGTATTTAGCAGGGTGACTCGTAAAGCTTTTGCATATTTCATCACAAAAATCAGGTTGTTTGATGAAATTGTTTAAAACTGTATTAAATAAAGTGATTTTTAACAGAACATCTAACTACAAAAGTTATCATAGCATTTGTCAGTTTGATGACCTAAATTCTCTAAAATAAGAAGGTGAGAAGTGAGCAGTCTGTAGAAAGAAATGTAAAAAACACAGTCACTGTTTTACATTAATGATGAAAATCAATATCTGACCAAATATTACCCAAGGAAAATGCTAGAAAGCCACAGCACTGCTTAATAAAATCTAATGGTTAATCGAATAATAATGGACTTGATTAATAAGGAACTGGATCAGGCTATGGAGCAGAGAAAGCTGTGTACTACAGCAACAGTACATCACTTCCACAGTCTGGAAAAGGAATTTAATTATTCATATATACTTGACGTATGTAGGATGAAAGGTCAGGTTCAGTTTATTTATTGTGAATATAATTTGGTCATTTTAACTTGATTATGCTAAGTTTAGCAGCTCATTTGTATATATATATATATATATATATATATATATATATATATATATATATATATATATATATATAAAACATGCTAACCACCAAGCCACCGTGCCCCCCTTCTTATTTATTTATATGAAAAAGAATAAATAAATTATATATATATATATATATATACATTTTTTTTTTTCATATAAATAAATAAGAAGGGGAGCACAGTGGCTTGGTGGTTAGCATGTTTACCTCACACCTCCAGGGTTGGGGGTCCGATTCTCGCCGTGTGTGTGGAGTTTGCATCTTCTCCCCGTGCCTCGGGGGTTTCTCCCGGGTACTCCGGTTTCCTCCCCCGGTCCAAAGACCTGCATTGTAGGTTGATTGGCGTCTCTAAATTTTCCGTGTTGTGTGAGTGTGTGTGCCCTGCGATGAGTTGGCACTCCGTCCAGGGTGTATCCTGCCTTGATGCCCAATGATGCCTGAGATAGGCACAGGCTCCCCGTGACCCGAGAGTAGATGGGATAAGCGGCAGACAATGAAGGAATGAATAAATAAGAAATGTTTATTTAGTCTATAATTAAATCTATAATGAAGTTTAATGACAGGATTCTTTAAGATATGACTACCCACTTTTGCATTAAAATGAATTAAACACTGGAAATGCATTATTTAAAAAGAAATGTTTATTTAATTTCAGTGAGTTACATGTTGCTTCTTAACAATGTTATATACACTATGTGGTCACACTTTTGTGGCAACCTGAACATCACACCCATATGAAGGTTTTCTGCCACAAAGTTGGAAGCACAGAATGATATAGAATGTGTTTGTATGCTGTTATGTACAATTTAAATTCAGTACAACTTAGAGAACCAAAACCTGTTTCAGCATGACAATGCCCCTGTGCAGAAAGCGAGCTCTATGAGACTGGGTTTGAGAAGGTTAGAGTGGAAACACCTTTGGATTGAACTGGAACACTGACTGCATCCCAGACCTCCTCACCAAACATCAGTGCCTGACCTCACCACTACAGACAAGGGTTTAATTCAGTAGCTCACGTGCAAACACTTGCAATTTCATCTACCACTGCTTCCTTAACACCTGTGGTTAGGATTAGGAAGTCTTACTTTGTGAAGCGTACACATTTTTTCCCCCTGTAATGCCTCATTCACTTTGCCTAAATAACACAGCCATTTTTAAGGTATCAAGAAAATTTTTCACTGAGAAATGTTAAAAGCTGTTTTTGATGATCCATCTAGGTGAATAAATCATTTCCATTTACACTAATCACACTATAGAGTGGTGAGAAGGAAGCTGCTTTAATTCCTGTTGTTTGGATGGACCTTTAGATGGATCTGAAGAAATTCCAGTGATGACTACTTCACACAGCAGCTGGACTTGTCCTTAGTCAAGAGCTACTTTGACTCTTTGGGTCACACTGCTGATTGGATGTTGGGAAAACAATCTACTTACCCCCCTCCAGTCAAAAACTCAGTAGTGGCATGTTATCAGGAAATTGCATTCTTTTTACAAAATTGCATTCTTTGTGCTTAAATCCTTCCACCTTGTCATGCTGGTCCAACCACATGCCACGTTTTGTAGACAATCGTGGTTGTCCAGACCAAAAAACGCTCTTTTATATAGTTGCATCGATGTCTATTGAGAGCCTCAGTGAGTCAGACCAATGAAGTCGGTTCTCATGAAGTAATCTGGAAAACTGAAGCCATGTAATTATCCCATCATCATCAATCCTAGGACTATTATATAGACCGCCAGTCTTAAAGGGTTCTTCCCAAATCCTGAGATTAATCTTTAACCCTCATAGAGCCCCATGTTATATAATACTGCATACTGTAAATAAAGCCCAAGAATGAAGATAAGGATGCAAAGCCAGTCATGTCCTCTGTTTCCAGCAACTTCTTCTTTAAAAAAAATAAAAAAAATAGACAGATGTTGTTCCACAGTATTGACTATCCTACTTTAAATAGGAAAACTATTAAGTAACATTATCCTCTCCCACTGGTATCCTCAGCATTGAAACAGTTACAGAGTACTAAATATTGCAACAAATGTTATATCCGCTGTGTCTATGTATAATCTATGTCACAATCTGAGAAGGGGACAAATGAGACACCTCGTCCACCATTTTGGAGCACTACGTTATGTTGATATATAGGCTAGTCACATGTATTCTATTGATTATGGTTACACATCTATTATGTTGATAAATTATAGATTCCCTAAGTATGACAAATTGGTCCCTTACATTAGTACATATTTTTGCCCAATCCTCCTGCTTTTAATTATGTAAGATTTTGACTTTGTCAATACTTTCATTTAAGTATAATTTCTCTGTACTTCTCTGTATATACTCCAACTCTGACTACATAACATTTTACAGTTGTGTGCAGGGTTTCCTGTAGAACTAGGTCAGCAGGGCAATATCCCTGTAGCAGATGACTGATTCACGATAAAGTAAGTATGAGTGAATACTCATGTGCGTCTAGAAGAGAAGAGACTGTCCTGTACCAGAAGTAGGAAGCTTCTCACTGCTCAAGGAATGTCCCAGAATATCAACCATAGGTGGTGTCTAAATATCTATTCATACTATTCCTCAAGATTCTATTCTTCAAAAGTAATGACTGATGTGATATGAACATTTGTGTGCCATGTATATATTCCACTCTATTTGGACTCACAGGATTAACAAATGTAGAGCATAATTTGATAAATTTGGGAAGAATCCGCTACAGTATCAGGAACATCAATCAAAGTGGAATAAAACAACAAATCAGAACAAGCAATCGAATGTGATGCCAGTTGATGGAAGGGATGTGGCATTAAGCTGGATCAATTTCTCAAAGTGCAGCCTACTAACAGTGTAGAAAGTAAAAATAGGGGAAAAAATGATAGGGATTAATTCATCTTCAGGAGCCGCTCATGGCTCAGGGTTGAGTTGGAGCCAGAGCCTATCCTGGGAAACCTGGGAAAAAGGCGCAGGCCCCGAGTGAGATGTTAGTCCATTGCAGGACAATATCTATACACACATTCTCAATCACACACATGTTCACACCCGTGCAATTTTTATATAACCAGTCCTCCTACATGTTTTGGCAGGTGGGATGAAGAACACAGGGAGAAAATGCAAAACTCCATTCAGACAAGGGCCATAGAGGGAACATGTAAAAAATATTTTTATATGAATTGATCTGATATAGTACAATAATAATAATAGTGAATGTAGTAAAAAAAGTAAGCGTAGTAGGTAATGTTTCCAGGGAAACAGAGAATCTTTTCTAACATAATTCTTTATCAGCTCCGCAAGCAAAATGCCTCTGAAGCAGTATGAAGAGATATTCAAAAACTTCACCTTCTGGTTTCACCTCCAAAAGCATTTTTGTCTGAAAGTGGGAAGGTCACTGAAGAACACTGAACTCATTGTCATGTTCATGAGACCAGTTTGAGACGACTTTTGCTTGAAATGGTGCATCATCATGCTTGAAGTAGCCATTAAAATATTCGTAAACTGAGGCCAAGAAGGGATGCACATGGTCAGCAAATAATACTCAAATAGGCTCTCATTCACGCAATGATTGATTGGTATTAACTGGCACAAGGTGCGGCAAGAAAACATTCCCCACACCATTACACCACCTCCACCAGTCTGGACTGTTGACACAGTCTGGGTGGGTCTATGGACTCATGCTGTTGGCCCCAAATTCTGACCCTATCATCTGTGAGCCTGAGCAGAAATCAAGATTCATCAGACCAGGCTACATTTTTCCAGTCTTCAGCAGTCCGGTTTTGGTGAGTCTGTGCTCACTGCAGCCTCAGCTATCTGTTCTTGGTAGTGGCAAGTGGAATCCAGATGTGGTCTTCTGCTGTTGCTGCCCATTAGCTTTAAGGTTCAAAAGGTTCAAAGCATTCTGAGATTCTTTTTTGTTCACCACAACTGTACAAAGTGGTTATCTTCATTAACAACTCTTATCAACAAGGTGTTTCCAGCAGCAGAACTGCAGAAAACTACTTTTCATTTATTTCTTACCATTCTGAGTAAACACACACACACACACACACACACACACACACACTACCACACACACACACTCACACACACACACACACACACACACACACGAGTCCAAAAACTTAGAAACAATTGAAAATCAAATGATTTAATTTAGTATTTAATTACACCATGTGCTCTACATCAGGGCTCCTCAAATCGGAGGGCCAATGCACTGCAGAGTTTAGCTCCAACCCTGATCAAACTCCTCTACCTGTGATGTTCTAATGATCCTCAAGACACTGATTAGCATTCTTTGGTGTGTTTGATTAAGGTTAGAGCTAAACTCTGCAGGAAAGTGGATCATGTGGGCCAGATTTGAGGATCCCTGCTCTACATGTCCACTTTTACATTATATGCATTCTTTCAGCTGCAGTGCCAAGTTTTTGCAGAATTCATTCATTCATTGTCTACCGCTTATCCGATCTATACTCGGGTGACGGGGAGCCTGTGCCTATCTCAGGCGTCATTGGGCATCAAGGCAGGATACACCCTGGACGGAGTGCCAACCCATCGCAGGGTACACACACACTCTCATTCACTCACACAATCACACACTACGGACAATTTAGAGATGCCAATCAACCTGAGTACCCGGAGGAAACCCCCGAGGCATGCGGAGTTTCCACAAACTCCACACACACATGGCGGAGGTGGGAATCGAACCCCCAACCCTGGAGGTGTGAGGCAAATGTGCTTTTTTGCAGAATTTGCTCAACAAATTTTTTTAACACAAATATTTATAAAATCCGAATTTTTTAAATACAAATGTTGTCTTGTCATTTATTTGACTACTTCATTACTGAGTCAGTGCAAAACATTTTAGATTTCCAAACATTACTTGATGATAGTTGTCAATTTTTTAATAGACCACTTTTCAAGCAAACCAACAAACAGACAAACATCGCTCGGGTTTTACTTTCACAAACAGAAGCAAGTGTGACAGCCAAAATGTCCAGAAGAAAACTTTACCATCAAATTTCCTTATAAAACTACAGAAAGTGTATCTTACCTCAGACTGCTTTTTAAAAGCAAAGTGTTGTCATACCAAACACTGACTTTGTCCAGTTTATTCATGTTTACTGCTTGTTTTTATGTTTTACGTTTAATTTCTTTATTTTGAAGGCTTTACAGCATACAAGACTTTTGCACTGTTCTATATAATGCACACTATAAACGTAGACCATAAGAAGACAACAGGTAATATGAGGGGTAGCTATTGTTCAGGGACACAGAAGCTACAGCACACAGGGAATGACCCAAATCTATATCCATTTACATTCACCGGCTCACTTGGTTCCATATCCTGATAAGAGCTGTGTCTCTGATTGTATTCCAGACGACAGCAGGACTGTTCCTTTTCCTTTTCAGAGCCGGACCCTCCCCTCATTACGCACCCCCTCCTCCTCTTTCCTCTCTTTCTCTCTCCCTCATTCCCTGAGCCCATTCCTCACATTCCTGCTTCCTCGCGCTTCAAGCTGCGCAGTCAGAGCTGGCGAAATACTGCACTAATTCGGTCCACATTCTGCCCTTAAATGAGACACCACGACTGACCGACTGCCTCAGCTCTTCTCTTGTAAGAGGTAAGCGTGTTATTTTCTTTTTAAACCTACTCCACTCCGGGGATATTTTGAAGCACACGTTGTTTCCCCCGCTGAAGTTCTGTTATCTAAAGCCAAACTCGAGAACGACTTGTTTCCAGACGTGTTCACAACACTCGGGCAATGATTTATTTATTTATTTTTATCACTTTAATCTTTTTTGCTTTTCTCTTCAGTCCAAACTCTGACTTCTTTCTGAGTGTAGCCCAGAACTTTAACAGAAACTAATTACACCAGTATGGCCCATGATAAAGTTCTGTTATTATGTTGTTGTTATTATTATGTTATAAAACCACAACGAACTTCATGAGTGTGTGTGTGTGTTCGTACACAACAATATAACTGGACTGTATGTAAACCAGCAGTCCAGTTATATTTACATGTTATATTTACATTTACAAGATAATGACATGTAAACATGTCATTATCAAATTTATGTATATTAATAATGTTAATACACAGTCCCACTGCTCACACACATACTATATATATATATATATATATATATATATATATATATATATATATTTAGATAGATAGATAGATAGATAGATAGATAGATAGATAGATAGATAGACATAGATATAGATACAGTATGAATAAAAATCTTCCGTTCTGTTCTGTTTCAACCTGTTTCAATTTCATAAATCCAGCATATGACATGTGGTGCATATTATGACTTACAGAAGCTATTTAGAAGATATGTAACATATTGTAAGCAGTTATAAAGCATGTTATTCCAACTTATATACCATGTTCTGAAAGGTAGACGCAAACCTTTAATGGTTCTTTTGGTCTACTAATATTTTACACCATTTGACAATTTTGCTATCTGAACAGTTCGGATACTTAATATTGAATATATTTGAAGCCTAAAAATGGAATGTTTTGTTGCTTTAAAGCACATTTGTGGTTCAGAAATAAATGTTCAATTATGTTTCTAGGTTTGTCTGCCTTTCCAGATGCATTAATGTGTCAGATGTTGCGTCAAGTTTAAATGGTTGAGCCAGAAGTGTTTCAGGAGTTTATGTGTGAATTGTCTGTGTGTGTGGAGGAGTTTATGTGTGGATCTCGGTTTGTGCGTTATATGAAGCAGGTTATTGTGTTAACAGAGCGATCAGCCAGAGTCTGAGCAGCCAAAAGCTTGAGTGACACTTAACAATAAATCTGAGCAATAAAGTAATATAAAAATAACACAAAGACAAGGAGCACTCTCTATTAACAGACTCGGTTATTTATTTCTCATTTATTTTAATTTTTCATCCTTTTTCATTCTTGCATACTAATGGAAATAAAGATCGTCTGTCATTCACCGTTTGGACTTTTTGTAGAGTTTAATAAATCAAGCTTTTAGAAGTGCTAATAGATAAGACAAGCTAATAGATGTGTTCTCTTGTGGAAATATTCTAGAACAATCTCTTCAGAGATGTACACAGTCCTATACGTCAATACTTCTATAACGTCTTGGTGCTTTGTCAAATCAAGACATGTAGATTCTCAAGTGGAAATATTTGTATTAATTATAACACCCTCTTTCTATTTGTGCGTATTGCATTGGTAAAAGTAACAATGCAAGGAATTGAAGGTTGTCTGTTGTATTACAGTTTGAGCAAAAGTACACCATGGCATGCCCCAGTGTTACTCCGGGATCACGGTACTGACCTCTTGTGTGGAAAAACACCAAATATTTTAAGCATTGCTGCAATTACTTAATATAATTGAATGCAGAAAAAAAAAAAGAAATAAAAGGATTGCACATAAATCCGAATCAGAATACCAACCAGATATTGTTTACCTTGTTTTTTTTTTTTCTTTTTGTTAAACTTTTCCCCACAAATATTCAGCATTTGTTTCCCTCTCTACATTTCTCTTAGATTTACTTATAACTTATATACTCTTACTGTCCCTCATTGTCACAGATTTATAGAAACACAACCACACTGTAGGAAAAGTAAGCTGAAATTGTAAAACCATGTTGCTTACTTTGTGTGCCTTGGTTGGTAATGGAAGGTGAGAACTGTTAGCTTCGGGGGAAAGAAAGTAACACAAGAGTGACCGTTGTTGTACAGCACTAGAAACTCTAGAGTTTTCATAGAGTGGGTTGGTTGCATCATTTTGTGTCAAACTTAATCTAAATGTAACAACATGCATGTTTATGATAGTTTTGACAGAACCAACAATCCAACCTGTCAGCACACATATCTGTGCGTGTGTGTGTGTGTGTGTGTGTGTGTGTGTGTGTGTGTGTGTTGTTTGACTTGCTGTGCATTGACAGTTCAGCAGAAGCTGGAAAGTAGACACGATGTGACAGAAATGAGAAATGAAAACGAAATGTGCTTATTAAGTAAGGAATAAAACATGACATGGCATGCTGTTATAATAAAATTATCAGTAACGTGGTGGTGTGAAAAGACATATTGTTACCACCCTAAAGCTGATTATTTTCCAAAAATTTTCAAAAGTGTTTTACGTCTTTCATAGCACACCAATTTGCAAAGAATCGTTATTTATAATTAATGACATATCGTACATAAAATTTTGATTCTTAAGTGATGTTTTGATATTTGACGGAAATGTTTGGATATTTTGATTTTGTCTCTTCTACGATATAACACGATACGATTTGATATAGTTCATAAGATGACGTTTCGATATTTTACAATATCATTAAATCACAATTGCATGATACGATATGATTTAATTTAGTCTCTCGGATCAATATGTTGACCTACTTTGTTGAGAATCTGGGGTAAGCCTGTTATTAATTTGAGAACGATGATGCCATAGCGAAGGACTATTTTAAGGATCAGAGTTACAGGCAACTCACTGTGTGGGCCTATTTACATCAGTTTAAATATCTTGAATTATTTTTAACCACACACCAGTTGCCACACCAGATTTTTCCACAATAACTTATTTCTAATCAATAATCGATTTCTGATTGTTGCCTTTGAAATCAATGTATCAATTTAAATGATCTGCCTGTTAGACCCCAATTATAACAGACATTAATTATAAACAGCCATTTACTCACCAGCCTCTTGTTTTTTTCTTTCTTCAAGGTAATAAGACAGAAATCTCAGCTTGGTGTGTCGCAGAGAAAACGGAAACAGGAAACTCCTGTCCTAAATCTCTCCTGTGGCTTAAAACTTATGCTCTGTAATAAATCTCTTCTCTTCACCATGATCAGAAGTTTTTTCTCTGTTGAACAACAATAAGCTTTTTGTAATCCTTTTATTATTAGCTTTAGGTTGTGTGGCGCGTCGGCAGCACAAGCCTCTGTGACCGAGTTGTAACTATAGTAACAACGATGTACCAGAACAAGCACGTTAATATCATTTGAATTACTAGAGTCGCTGTTATAGGAAACGAATCAGCACCTTCTCAGCAATCTGTTTCACAAATTCGGCAGTGCTGTGGTATAACATGACCTAATGTGAGTAACAAGAAATCAGCACTGCAATATGACTGACAATAGTGATGCCGCGACAGCAGTTCCACAGCAGCGATCTTCAAAGTCCCGTCATAATCGCAGCACGCATGGCTCTCATTAGACACGAGTCATGGGAAAGTCTGGCTGTCAACATTGCTCAGCTTTGTGGTGAACACTAAGATTAGCAGCCCTGAATGAAATTTATAAAGTTACCTTTACACCCACTGTTACATTACACTGACACTCATACTGTAGGAGTTAGGATTTAACCGGGGGTTTTATAGCACGCTGCTCACTCTTGTAACTACATACAATATGCTTCCTATTAGCTTAACTCAAGTTACTGAATAACATACTTTAAAATGAAGAATAACAATAAGCTAAGACCTTAAGATATTCAACAAGGGCTCTGTGTGTGTTTGTGTGTGTGTGTGTGAGAGAGCGAGAGTATGTAAGCGTGACCGTCTACGCATTTCAACCTTGATTACAGCTTCATGTTTACTTTCCCCACTTTCCACATTAAAGCGAATTGCATCCAGCTGACTTTGACTTTCACAACATATATGTACTTCACGTGTGTGTTCGGGATTTGCGTCTGTGAAGTGTGCACGTGTGTTCCTAGAAACCAGCTAAAGTGGATTATCTGCAGCAGAATATCAGTGCAGAAACTCAGGGGATAATTAGAGACAGGATTAACAATGATGGATGTGCATACAGCATGTACAAATGGGCATGAACTTGTGCTCCTTAACACTTGAGCAACACCACGCTGTTCTGTTAAATTCCGACTGATCAGATGGTGTTGATTCATTTTCTATAACAGCATGGCTCAGAGAGCAGTATTTACGACTATTTTTGACTTGCAATTTATCTCAGCAGCTTAAGGAATTTCCAATGCACTACATAACCTTTCAAAAATGTGGTTATTGTTGATATGGTGGATTTAATGAGGAGATGTTTATTTAGTATTTTTTGTAAGGAGTCTCTAGTGTCAGTGCTTTGTAATAGTAATAGTACTAGTGATAGTAAAATTTTACAGTATCTCAATATCTTCATGTCCGAAAGACAACTCTTATTTATTTTTATCAGTTTTCTTTGTTAGAAGTTATATCGTAAGTGATAACAGGGGCGAATTTGTTTTATAGATGTTTCACAACTATAGACATTGTAATTAAAAATGAATGAATTACGATTGAGTACAGTTTTTCATTGCTGGCAAATAGCTGCGATATAAAACACTCCATGTCCCACCACATCATGGATTATTTTCCTATAACAGAAAAAAATAAATGCAACTGCTTTCACTGAACTTCTGGGTTCTGTGATATGAGTTCAGTCCTGGTGATCTGCCTTGCTTCCGGATGTAACTGAACACACATGATGTCTGTGCTTATAGGAGGAGTTCAGCATTAGGGCCAGGTGTTTAATGGGAGTAAACTCTCCTGATTGGTGGATCAGCAGAATCGGGCTTGATGTATATAAAACCAACACTCAATAATCTATATTCAGATATTCAATGTGGAGGCATGGCGGCTTAGTTGGTAGCACATTTGCCTCACATTTCTGAGGTTGAGGGTTCGGTTCCTGCCTCTGCTCTGAGTGTGTAGAGTTTATTTGTTTCTCCTATGCTTTAGGGGTTTTCTCTGGGTACTCTGGTTTCCTCCCCCAGTCAATATACTGGGGGGTAGCCTGATTGAGAGTTAAAATCTAAATTGCCCGAAGTATGTGAGCGTGATTGTACCCTGTGATGGGTCCATCCAGGGTGTCTCGTACCTTGCTCCCTGAGTCCTCTGGGATAGACTCTAGGTTCCCTGTGACCCCGTGTAGAACAAGCAGTACAGAAAATATATGGATGAATATTATGTGTTATATATGCTGTTTAGATATAACATAATTCATAGTGTGAAATTATAAACCATTCAACTTTCATTGACTTACCTTCTTAGCAAGACAGTTATAGACAAGTAAGCTGATCATATACAATATGAATGAAAAGGACAACTTAACTTACTTGTTACACAACATTTGATAATGCACTCATTTGTTACTATTATTCTGTTCTTCTGCTAGTGAAAAGACATAAACTTGGATGTGTTTTGTGTGTGTGTGTGTGTGTGTGTGTGTGTGTGTGTGTGTGTGTCTGTGAGTGAATGCTTCCTGTTTCCCTCTTTGTGTGTAAAGAGTCCACATGTAAGTGTATGTGCTCAGTTCTTCAGTGGCCTTGTCTGTTTTGTTAAACTGTAATAACTGGAATGTTTCTCGTGATTTCTTTCCACAGCTTTATGAAGTTATTTTCTTCTTGTTTGTTTTCTTCTTACTGATCTTGTAACAGCACCCCAGCTCACCGAAAACCTGCCTATTCTTTACTCGTTGTGTTAATATGTACTAGTGTAGGTGTTGACCTCCACTGATGCAGTCCTAATTAGGACTTTAAGGAAGCTTGTGTGCTATCAGCAGGCAGCTGAATCATACATGACGTGTTGTAACTCACTAACCCTCCTTTTCCCGTATGCAAGTGCTCCCGCACATGCTCTCACACACACACACACACACACACACACACGCACACACCCTTTTTACAATGGATTTGTCAAAGCCCTGTTTTCGCTACAGTTCCTAGCACGAACCCCCAGACACTTCCTAGCACTTCAGCCCTTTGAGTAACCTCCTCACCGTGTGTGAGACAAAGAAAGAAGGCAAGAGCTTAACTGTCTCAGTACTGAAACACTATACAAGAGTCTTTAATTAACTGTGTAGTAATTAACAAACAAAATTGCAGGCATGGAGACTGGAGACTAGCCCAGATTTAGGCAGATTTTATAACCATTAAAATGAATAATGTTGTGTTTAATTACCTCAGAAGCATTCATTAGTACATTATTTTAGTTCATCAGATCATTTTCAACCTCTGTGTATTCAAATCTACTAAGGAAGTTGGGGAACAGGCATTGGTGTCTTTTGTTAAGTGTTGCCAAGCTAATGTCAGTGGGATTTCCCTCCTCTAAACAGTAAACAGTGTATTCAGTTTTATCGGTTCAACAAGCAAATATGTCTGTATGTTGATTGAGATAAATATTAGCGGGTATCACAAACATTTCCATACATAGGGAAAATAAACCCTTTTTAAGGAAAATATCTTAAAAATGTACACATATTCAATTTACTATATGATTGTCTCAAGATTGAGATGGACTTTTAACAGGAAACATGGCAGACACAGTCACACTGTGGCCAAACTTGTTAACAAAATAAAAAAACACTAGAAGTGACCGGGAAGTGGACGTCTATGAACATCCACTGACAAAGTCACAACCCATGTGTTGCTGATATATGTATTTCTCTGTATATGGAGATTTTTGGAACCCTGTGGTATATACGGTGTAACTCATTTAAAAGTAAAGAACTAGTGCAACTTTGTGTACGGTTGATGCTATGAGCAGTCTTGTTGATTTGACAGCAGTTTGGCATATTCCACTGAGGGTGAGTTTTGTTTTGTTTTTTTCTAGGTTGAGGTCTGAAATTTCATGTTACAAGTTTTTCCATTTTCCTTATCTACCCTTTTCCTCCAGTCTTTATTGAGCCAACAAGTGAAAAGTCCATCTGAGCAACAGAAGAAGTCATTAATTACATTATTTCCACTACCTCAAGCTGACCTGCTTAATTGCAGCCACTGTCATTTGCACCATCAGCCTAACACAATGCACTTTAGATTTGATCAGATTTGAAGCAGACAGTCCAGAAGACAGTTCAGAAGACTGTTTGGCTGCTAAGTGATTCTCAGTTTGTTTACATGGCTACATGTGAGATGCAACTTAATGCCTTTTTTTCTCTCCTCCGAATATACGTCTTCATCTGCTTTTCCAAGTAGGATTAACACATCTTGGGATATGCGCAATCATCTTGCAGCTGACTTAATCCAGTGATAGCCACAGCTCACATGATTGTGATAGCCCTTAGAGGATGTCCTGGTTCTGCTATACTGTACAGTACATGGATATTACTTTAAAAACATAAGTGTTGCATTCAGGTCCAGTAAAATCTTCCCTCAGTCTTACGTACTGTTATGTGTTCATTCGTGGTCTCGGAGAAACGACATTTCGTTGTGATGTATACAAGCTATATAGAGGAATGACAGTAAAAACCCCAATTGATTTGACCATCATGTATCAACATGTCTTTTCTTGTCTTAGGATTGGTCAGTGATCCCCTCTGATCAGGTGGAGTCCTCTGCCCCCACTTTGTGGACCACTCATCCATCAGAGGTCTCCTGAAACCCCCCATCACCACCACCCTGTCTGCGGAGTGGGTATCGGCGTCCTCTCCAGGGGGCGCCAGTGAGGAGTTGAGTGAAGCTTTGGATAAGCCTTTGGAGAACGATGCAGAGGGTGTGTGGAGCCCTGATATCGAGCAGAGCTTCCAGGAGGCGCTGGCCATCTACCCTCCATGTGGTCGCCGCAAAATCATCCTCTCTGACGAGGGCAAGATGTACGGTACGCCCCTCCTGCTCAGCCTTTTCCTTCTTTTTCATATGAATCTTGCAGATCTGAACAATTAGCTATAAATATATATTTAATCCCACCCTAGCAAGAATCTGTCCATGACTTTTTTTTTTATACTTTGGTGATTAGTTATGTTTAACAATTTTCTACTTGTTTCCAATGTAACCTCCACCACTAGTGGCAGTTTAGTGAAATAGCAGGGTTATGGAAATGATTTATAGGGACATGTCTTCTCAGGGAGATTTTCCTTGCTACCGTCACCTCTGGCTTACTCATAGGATACTGAAATTTCTGGAAAGTGACACTGTTTTGTGTGAAGTCTCTTGTTAAATGTTCTACAAAAATAAATCGAATTGAATTGAATGTTGTATGTACGAGTTACACAAAACACACTATTTAAGATTAAAGAATTTAGAGTGTTAAACCAGATTTATTTATTATTTACTATTTTAAGATTACAGTAAGCCAAGTACAGTAAGTAAGATGAAGTCTATTTCTTAATAGCTTTACTAGCTTCAAGATTCTTTGGGTTTTTTTTTTCAACAAATAAATGGAAATTTGTCTGCCAAAAGAATTTGACTAAGATTTGACTATATTCAAGATATTTTAGCTTTCTAAGATTTTGTTGCAGTGTAGTGATGGCTGTTGGCATTGGTCAGTGTTAGAAGAGGACAGAAACAGAAAAACACGACACTGACACTAAGTCATGACACTGAATGGAAGAAGTGAGTGTAGTAAATATGTCGTTATTGGACAGGCTTGTGCTTACTGTTATGGTACTTTATGGCAGAAAGTGAATATGTCACAATTAAATGATGGGGCAGAGCTACACAATTATATGTTCAGTAAATGGTGTATTCACATATTCACATTCTCGCAATGTATATTATACAAACATTATGTTTGTTACATTCTAATTATTTTTATTTATTAATTTATATTAAAGTCACACTGGATCTCTTTAACAAATAACATGCTAAGTATTGATGGCAAATATGAGAATTTCTTATTATGATCTATAGATAGAAGTAATAGCTTGCACAGACATTATTTTTCTATTAATATCTCTTTGTGTGTTTGTGTGAGCTGTTGACTGCTAACAGTTGCTGCCGATGAGCAGTGGTAGTTTGATTAGGCTGGATACACAAATGGATCAATGTTGAATAGAATGAGGAGGAGAATGAGTAGGGACATGTGCTGGATCTCCATTCAAACATCATGTGTCAACATACGCCGTGCTAGCCGTTATTCACGATCTTCCTCCATCTGCTGTAAAAGCTTGTGCAACTAAACAAAGCCTGGAGGAGTGAAGGCAGGTGCTGAATACTGAGGCAGGACACAGGGGGCAGATTGTGGTTCTGTTGCCCCTGTCCTTCCCTGCGGGGGGAGGCGAGGGGCATGTGAGCAACGGGTAGGGAGTGTCATGGAGTGCCTGGAATGGCATGTGAGCGGGGGTTCAAGGCAGCGTGGCTGTAACCGGAGACCAGAATAGACGTTTACCCTTTGAGTGTGTGTGATGATGGAGAGGAGGCAGAGAGGGATGGATAAACATCGAGGGACGAGAGCCAGTCTTGGGCTCTGCACCTGTCCTGTGCCCTATGTCTATATACCCCTCCCTCCTTCCCGTAGTCTGTAACACACAACCCTGAACTGTCTGCTTGTTAGTCACTCAGTCAATCTGTGTGTGTGTGTGTGTGTGTGTGTGTGTGTGTGTGTGACTTTCAGGTCACCTAGAGCTGCTCCACCTCCTACTACTACCCCTCAACCTTGCAACATGACCATATTTATTATATGAGAAGACGGACAGACAGACAGACAAACTCAAAATCTCCCTCTCGCCTGTTAGCAGTGAGATTAGAGTGAATATGATCACACTCTTGCCATCTTGTTATTTATGTCTTATCACATAAAAAAAAATCATCAGTACCGTGCTAACACACCTTCTCAAAATAGGCTCCGCGGACCTTCAGGGCATGGGGACAAGTGTATTATTACTTTTTATATGACATATACATATATAAGATATATTAGACTTTATGTATGTCCTGATATTACACAGTAATGATATTACAGTGGTGGAGATCGTTATTTAGTCATATAGCTCTTATTATGTTACAGAGAACTGTTGTATGGTGGTAGAGAATGTATCATATTAAGTAATAGATCAAAATGAAATCTATATCTACAGAAGAATTGTGACTAGTTTTCGTTGGGGCTGGAAGTGTATAAGTGTACCTAAGGGAATTGATGCAATTTTAAAAGCAAACGCTAAACCAAATAAAACCGTATCGGTTACATTTTGAAAGCATTTCTGATTTACAGATTTCTTTTCATATGCCTCAGAATTTTTCTCAGTAGTGTCAATTTAATTGCTTTGGGGTCTCTGTGCGTAACGTTTAAAAAAAAGGTAATGGCACAATAATAATAATAATAATAATAATAATAATAATAATAATAATAATAATAATAATAATAATAATAATAATAATAATAATATTTATTATTATTATTGTGCCATTACCTTTTTTAAACGTTACACATAAATAACATATATATTATATGTTATATAAAACATTATTATTATTGTTATATGAATAATATAACTATCATTAGGTAAGTTGTAATGACACAATAATAATAATAATATTTATTATTATTATTATTATTATTATTATTATTATTATTATTATTATTATTATTATTATTATTGTGTCATTACAACTTACCTAATGATAGTTATATTATTTATATAATAATAATAATAATAATAATAATAATAATAAAATATTATTATTATTGTGTCATTACAACTTACCTAATGATAGTTATATTATTTATATAATAATAATAATAATAATAATAATAATAATAATAATAATAATAATAATAATAATAATAATGTTTTTTATATAACATATAACATATATGTTATTTATAAACACTTCTCAGGGTACTCAAGGACACAGTATAGATACAGTACATCAAGTACATAAAATGGTTTATGTTTAAATTTGAATAAAAACCTATTAATAAATAATCCAAATCCTAAAGTCATGAATAAATAGCTAGACTATAATCTTAAAATAAATCAGTGCTGTGATGATTTACACCAAAATGCAGAATTGAGTTTACACCAGGTGCAAATACAGCAATTCATAAGAATCATGCAAAAAATACCTAACATATTATATTATTATAGTCCTCTGCTACATGCGAGTCAGTATCAGACATGTCTCAAGAACAAATCCAAAAGCAGAAAGGATGTGTCAGGAGAGCGCAAATCCGAGGAATCACAACCTTCAGCACATGGTCACATATCTACAGAAGTGATTTCATTGACCAGAGCTCGGTGAGCTACAGGGCTTCATGTGCAGAATCTTATTGTTTTGGTTCTTGTAAAACAGCTGAGGTAAACACTTCAGCCAGCGTTTTGTCTAGCAGACACTGAATCCTAACAGAGGTTCATTCACTGCAATAGTCGTCTGTGTTGAAACAATTTGAGGTAGTCACACAAATGACTAACCGCATTGTGCAGTGCAGAATGCGGCATTAACGTATGGTTAACGTTTCCCACAATATGCGCTTTTTTTTCACTCTGCTAGAGAAACAGATGGAGTCCTGGCAGACAGGCTATAAAAATCAGGGTAAACCCTACTGCATTCCTCCACTGGTTCATCAGCTGGGAAAATTTTTTCTTGGCCATTTCCTCAAACATTTGTGTCATTTTCTCACCATTCTTTGCATACCCGCTACCCTTTATTCTCATAACTTATTGGAGTTATTAGCTTTCTAAATCATACAGTACCACAGAGACCATTTCACTCTTGATGCTGTGGGCTAAAAGCACCAGACATTGCCAAATAAAACATTTCATAGCTTCCACGGCTGCTGTCCGGTAATACTTTTCACCCGCTGCTTCGCTTGCCTCACACACACCAGTGCTGAGAGGAAACACATTTACCACGGCTTAACGGCTCCCAATCATCTAGTGGCTAGTTAAGTAAATAATGGACCTTTTCACCTCTTCACCTGTTACAAAGATGTGACAGAAAAGGTTTTAAAAGAGAAACCTTACAGAATTAAGTGCCTTTTTTTTAAATAAAATGATGTCATAGCAGTGGACGTTTTGAGAACATCAAAATGCCCTGGTGCTAAATAGGTGTCTAATGAGGTAGAGAGAGAGAGAGAGAGAGAGAGAGAGAGAGAGAGAGAGAGAGAAAGCGCGCTGTGGAAAAAGCTTCCTAACCCTCACCTAGACTCCAACTTTAACAGTTAACTGAGAGATTAATTTGAGTAAATATGAGTTCTAATGAGGTGGCTTTCTCTCTCTCTCTCTCTCTCTCTCTCTCTCTCTCTCTCTCTCTCTCTGTCTCTGTCTCTCTCTCTCTCTTGCCATTTTAAGAATGATTATATCAGACTCATTATTGTCAAATGCAATATTAATTATAATTATCCTCTCTCTTTCTCACTCTCTTTAACACACACACACTTCTCGGGTTGGGTTGGGGGGGGGGGGCGCACAGCAAATATCTCGAGCCTGCTTGTAGTCTCAGTACCCCGACTGTAACCTTAGCCTTCTTTCTGACCTTTCATTGTACATGTGATTTCAGCAAGTCTTCAGGGAAAGACAGCGGAGATTCTGTGAAAAGCTCAGCTCAGATGCCTGTCTCTCACTCTGTCTGTCTGGCAGCTGGATTGTTTATCTATTTGCCTCTCTGGCCGTCACCCTCACTGTCTGCTGTCTGTTTTCCTGTCTGGCTACATAAGACTGGATGCATGGCTTTAGCTTTGATGTGTCCTGATTTGGAGTCTTTTATCTATCTATCTATTTATTTATTTATTTATTGAAAGATGTAGGAAGAACCAGAGAAGTGTCAGAGAGCTGTTTTTGTGTATGTGCCACTTCGACCTCCATCTTTCCACATTGTATTAGGACAGTGTCCCTCTATATTATTATGGAAAACCTCACATTGGGTACTGCATATTTTTCTGCTTTCAGGTTCTCAACATCAGGAGATAAGAGGAGATAAGTGTGAAATGAGCTTGTAGTATATTAAACCCAATCCCGATTTCTTCTCTTGTTGTTTGGCTGGATGGCTGCGCTAGTTATTTATATAAGTACAGTGCAGTAGATTAAAACACATGAAACATGCTGAATGTACAAATAAATACTGGCATGCATGAATATTAATATCACTGCAGTCATCTACTGCCTTAGAAATGTAAATGATGCATATATAATGCTTTAGAAAGTGCTATATTTAAATAACCAACCGCAATATTACTGATAAACACAGAGCTGCACAATTAAGCCTATTTTAATCATAATCATTATTTGACTCTTTCAGGTTATTAATCACAGTTGACTGTGATGGTGAGCTTAGCGAATATTATGCAGTTGAATGGAAATGGATATTGTTTGTTAATTTTGTTGTTGCTTTGGTGTGCTAAATCATAAATCGTCTGGTTCCACATTGCTTACGTATCTAATGTGATGAAGTAATGATAAGTCAGATTTTGTTTTAGATATTTAAACCTTTGAAAGAACATTCAATGAATGGACAAATATTTGATTTTAAGTCAAAAAATGAAAAAAAGCACAGTTTTGTTCCTGTATAAGTTGGATAATTGTAATAAGTGATAGCGATATTAATACTGAGCAAACTGTGCTTATCAACACATGCGTTTGTGCTGTGGAGTCTACTCCAACACTAAGCAAAAGAATCTGAATCAACATGAGAGGAAAAGCTTATGGCATGTGTATGATTCTTGTTCCACATCCCCGTCGTAAGAAGACAAATAACTAGGCATGCTGCTAAGGAGGGAATCAGCAGTTAATTTAATTTGATGTTTTGTATTTATTTCTTTTTCTAAAATCTTTGTACAAGGATTTGCATCTTGAAAATGCTTCAATTTTGCATTATGTTCTAATTTAATGCTACAGTTACATTACAGATTTGATCATTTGTCATTGTGACAATACTGACATTTGACAACAGCTCCATTCAGAAGGAGACTCTGAAATATTGAATGAATCTCAGGGTTTCTTTGTATTCGGTTTGTCCCTGTGAGCTGGTACGGACTCCAAGTTTGTGCAAAACCTTATGATCTGTTTTAGATCAAATCCATCCGAGTGTCATCTGAACATTATTTTTAATATAAGAGTAAAAATAGACATGAGGAAAATCTGACCTTTTTGTTCAAAGCAGTCAACATGGTCGGCTTTACACACTTGCTTACATTTAAATAAGAACCTAAGGAAATCCATAAGGAATCCTGAATATTAAATATTTGACTCGATATTTTAAGTAATCTTACTAGAGGACATTTGTAGAAATTATGATTGATACACTGATTCTTTTGTCTTTTGTTACAAGCTCTTGGTGTAGCTTGATCATTAGTAGGTCACATGATCATAACATGTTTGCTAGGGACTTAAATGGATATGTGCTGCTTCTCTGACCTTTTAATCGTTGTCTATATTTTGTTGTTTTGCATTTTCAATTCGGTCAGCACATGCTGTCTCCCAGAGCAAAAGCTCTTTTCCCACAGGACATGACGGATATACAGTAGAACACATGGGGTTATTTCTACTGGTCATTTTCTAGAAGGTATATGTATTCTTATAACATCCATAAAAATGATTGACCTGATGGATCTGGGTTAAAATTCCACTGAATTTTCCATACATTTCTTTTTTTTTTTTTTCTCTCTTTTTTACAGTGGTCCAAGGTTGTCAATCTTTTAGTAAAGCAGTAATTACTATGAGAAAATTAAATGAGAAATAAATGCCCCAAAAGACTTTCAATGGGAATAAAACTATATAATTAACAGTGTAACAGCAGCTGAAAGGCCAAAATCCGGAGCCAAATTACAGAAAAGGTGAATTGTAAAATGTAAATTAAGTAAAATATGAAAATGGTTTGCTATGAAAATAGAAAAATAGATACAGTATGTAGCCAGGTGATCAAGGACCCCACTTTCACCACACAGGGGAACTGCTTTTTTCATTCTTTTTTCATGTCAAGTCTCAAAATCCCTTTCGCATTAACACGTCCTCTCTGATTCTGTGAAAAGCACGAGTTTATGTGTCATAAGGAAGTCTGATGTTGGCACACAGAACACTAAATATATGGCACGGCAGCTTGAAACACAGCAGATCGTTATTTAGTGTTGGCTATAATATATTATTATTATTATTTAGTGTTGGCTGAGTTGTACAGTACTGAAGGAACATGCGATAGACAAAATGGAACCAACTTATCTGCTGAACCATTGTAGTCTGTCCTCTTTTCGTACAATGAATGAGGGTCTTAATTTATGGATTTGTCTTGGCTTGCTTTCTTTGATGTTTTAATATGAAGTAGTGGGTTTCACGAAATTTTCATTTAATTTGTATGTGTAATTGAAATACATAAACACTATAATTTTGTATATAAAAATACAGAATCCATGCAAATGATATAATTTGAAGTCGGTCAGTCGCGGTGTACATTAATCAGTATGTGTGAATTTACACAAACTCAGCAGCATGAGTCGCACATGAGCATTTTTTCCAACTTGTGTAAATGCTCTGCTAACATTTTGTGAATAATTACGTTTGTATGCAGCTTGATAACTGAGGTCCATGGTTAGTATTTATCATAGATGTCATTATAAGCTCAAAGAGAGAGTGGCAGTGAGATGAAAAGATGGTGGTGAGTGAAAAAGACAGAAATACATTTTAATCAGAATTTATCATTAGTGAGGTAATTGTTCGATCCTGCACTGTGACTGTAAAATTGTGAAACACCATTACAACCTTATTATGGAACTAAAAATAGCTTAATTCATAATTTATAATAAAGTTTATTCATTATTTAGTGTGCACTTTTACACTGTAGTTGTGTTTTTTTATTATTTGTTTTCTGTAAATACATTTATGAAGGAACAAAGATGTATGGTGTGCTATAATGTAATATTTAAGAATATTCATAATTTACTTTAAAAACCATTCAGACCTTTAAAAAAACTCACACACACACACACACACAAAAACCCAAAATCAAAGTTACTTCTTTGACCCACACATAAACGAGAATGAGAAAAAATATTCTCATGTTTTCATCTTATTATTAACAATGTGTTTGGGTTGAAACTGTTGTTTAATCTCTGAGTTAGATTTTGTGTTATTACATCTGTCTTACATCCAGATGTTCTCATTCAACAGTTTTGAGAGCTTATTAGCTTTGAGTGTGTTT
This sequence comes from Hemibagrus guttatus, assembly GCA_033459395.1. Classification (NCBI taxonomy): domain Eukaryota; kingdom Metazoa; phylum Chordata; class Actinopteri; order Siluriformes; family Bagridae; genus Hemibagrus; species Hemibagrus guttatus. Next base: position 6,385,803 of record JAUCMX010000013.1, on the reverse strand, counting down.
TATATCAAGTCCATCAAGGACACAATTGGGAAATGGAAAACAGAATAAGAACACGCACACACACACACACACACACACACACACACACACACACACACACACACACACACACACTGTGACGCTGCCAGTTACACTGGGTTGTGTTCTGTTAGAAAGGAAGTCTCAGTCAAATTCTAGATTCCTGAGGCCCTAATGTACTTCTCATCCCCAAAGAGAGCGTATGGTCAACAGATGTAGCTCCTATTCTGAAAACACACACGTACACACATTACTCCCTCGCTACATGTGCTGATTTGTGGGTGCGTGTGGTTGCATACATTCATGTATGTGTGTGCGCAAATGTGTGAACGCAAATGTGTGCTTGTGTGTCTATCCCCTATCCCTCCTTCCGTTCTGAGCAGATGCAGGATTCAGTGTGAGGAGAACTCAGAGCTTAGGAATGAGAAGAATGTGCAGGGGAGGGGGTTGTTCGGTGAGAGAGAGTTGGAAAGAGAGAGATAGCGTGATGAAGAGAAAGAGAGAGATAGTGAGAGAGAAAGATAGTGAGAGAGAGAGAGCAAAAGAGAGAGAGAGAGAGAGAGAGAGAGAGAGAGAGAGAGAGAGAGAGAGAGAGAGAGAGAGAGGGCATCCAAAGGGTCAGAGAGATTTATGAGGTACGGGACCTTGTGAAGGCGGCTGCTCCTTTGCATGACATCAATTCTGTCCCGTATGACCTCCTCTGTCCCTCAGAAGACAGGGCAGGAGGGTGTATGTTTGTGTGTGTGTGTAGGTTTCAGGTAGCTGCGGCTGTCCAGCCTTCCAGGATTGCACTGTAGACTGAATGACTGCTTTTTGGCTCTGCCCCAGCAAACATGATAAACACACACACACACACACACACACACACACACACACACACACACACACACACAAAAAACCCCAGCTGTGACACACACTGGCCCTGACATTTGCCCTTTCTCAATCTCTCTGTCGCACACAGCATAAAGATGATATTTATTTTGTTATACTGTTACACTTATTACTTTAATCATTTTTGTTGTGGTGACTACTTTAATAGTTTCCATAGTGTTGGAGCTTTGTTTTGCTTTACTTTTGCTTTTCGTTCTGAACTAGTGGAGTTTTAGAATAAGGTTGTTTTCTTGAAATCTGTTGTAAGCTGTAACCTGTTATAGGTCCCTGTCATATGAGCCTCATCATCTGCCGATAAATGACCATATTAATTGTTGATATATTCTTATATTTTCTTTTGCTCATTTGGAACCAATGGAGGCTGTGTATCCATAAGAGAGGTCATTTCTTATTAATTCATATGAACATACTGTCAAATAAAGGGAAGCTGAAACAGATGCAGTTGCATTTGTGTGTATTTTAATAAAACGCAAGCGAACAAATCCAAACTTGGGTAAGGTCAGGCAAGGCATAAATAGAGTAACCCAGGGTAAGGGGGAAAAATAGAAACTGGCAAAAATTGAGAAATCAGAACAGTGAACACAGGAATATTAAAACACAAACCAAGCTTTTACTTAGCAGTGATTGTGTATGTGAAAGTCCAGGATATAGTGCCAGTGTTGATAAGTGTGATGTGTTTCAGGTTAGAAGTCAGAATGTGTGCATGTTGGCCATGTTTGTAGACCGTGGTGTGTTCAGGGAAACTGTGGTGTGCTGACCTGATGCCCATCTTTTATGTAAATTCATGGATCTGCTTGAGGACTTTTAAGGGCCTGATGTACCTGAGATTCTGGCAAGTCTGATGTTTTAACAGGTCCTTAGTTGCAACTCAGACACTCACTTGGTTGGTACTGGGGGGTGTCCCAATTTGTGTCTGTCAGAGTTTACTTTGTTTGGGACACATGTTCAAGGCATTGGTGTGAGTGTCTTACCATACCCCTGTCACTTCATCAGAACCTTGGCCAGGGAGTTAAAGGGTTGGTTTTCCAAAGGAATAGTGGGTGCTTGTACCTAAACACACACAGGAAGTGGGTGAGTCATGTGGTGGAGGGGCAAGGTGAGTTCTGGGCATATTCTACCCACGGCAGAAACTGGGCAGGAAACGGTCCTCTGGATTCTCTCTACTTAAGTACACTTTTTGAGTATCTGTACTTTACTTGAGTATTATTTTTCTGGAAACTTGTTACTTTAACTTCACTACATTTGAAAGACAAATATTCTACTTTTTGTTCCACTACATTTCTGTCAAGGTCACTGAGTACAAAGTAGTTACGTTAATCAGAGGATGATTTTTTTTTTTTCCATTCTTGTAGCATCATGTGTTGTGAAGTTCAGTGGTTTTCCGTCATTTAAAAAAAAACAAAACCAATTTGATCAATTGGTGGCAAAATGGATGAAGACAGATCATTGGTGAAGTATGCGCATCCACGGCCATACTTAGACAATATGTTCCAGCTTTTAGAAAAGATTAAAGATTTCATTTTATGTGTTTGCTTTGTTTACTGAAAACAAACCACATCGCAGCCTACAGAAACTCTCCATCCAACCTGCAGAAGCACATCGAGGTATGTATACTTTTAATTTCTGGTAAAAGCTTGAAATGGATATTGCCTGTGCCATGAAGTATATATGGTAAGGCAAATGTTTTTTTTATGTATTTGTTTGCCTAGTTGCCATAGCTTTGCATATACACCACCAACGCATCGGTAATGATGTTAGTTAACAAAACAAAAACATACTATCCATCCTAAAGAGTATTCGAAAATAGAATTAGTATGCCCCAAATCGTAGTACGCTGAAAAGAGTATTCCAAAAATTCCCGGATGGTCAACTACTTCAGGTAGAAAATCAAGGTGCAGAACGATGCTGTTACGGGTAGCAGGGCTGAGGTTGGACCACTAAGGGGCTCTTAGCAGGGGTTTGTCCTGTCTGTTTGTGTTTGTGTTTACGTTGGCCATGTGTCAGTTAAGCCCTGCCCTAGCCTAATGTGTCTTGATTGATGTTCACCTGTTCCTAATGTTTCATGATTACGTTTCCTATTTATAGTCCTGTCTTTGTATCATTTTCTAGTCTTCGTTCGTGTATAGGCCGATGTAGTGTCGCGGTTTCAGTTTCATGTTTTCTGTTCTGTGTTTTATGTTAAATAAACCCCATGTCCACGTCAAGCTTCGCGTTTGGATCTGTTATATCCTGCCGGACACTACCGGCCGTAACAGAAGGACTAGCCCAAACCGAACAGATCCAGCGCGAAGCTTCAGCGAGGAGGTTAGTTTTTGTTTCCGGGTTTTAATGTTTTGGTCGTTTTTGTTTTGCGCTCCGGTTCGGAGTGTTTGTTTTTTTTTTATTCTGCCCCTCGTTCCGCCCGTGGTTAGGGAATGGAGGAGGGTCCCGGCAGAAAAATTTTGGATTTTGGACTCGCGTAGTACCGGCTCCCGCTTCGTTCATGTTCCTGTGGGGGGCGTCGCCCCACGATGAAGCTTCCGTGGGGGCGGCGCTGCCCCATTTTTAGCCCGCGGAGGGGAGTTCCGGCCATGGCTTTGATTTTTGGTCATTTTTTGGGTTCCGGCTCTCGCCCCGCCCATGTTCCTGTGGGAGGCGTCGCCCCACGATGTAGCTTCTGTGGGGGGCGTTGCCCCAATGCTCGCCAGCGGAGGAGAGTTCCGGCCAGGGCCCCGGACCTTGAACTTTTTGTCTTTTTTTTTTTTTTGTTTGCTCCGACTCTCGCTCCGCCCATGTTCTTGTGGGGTGCGTCGCCCCATGATGTAGCTTCCGCCCGTCGCTAGCGGAGGAGAGTTCCGGCAGCACCTAGCTCCCACCCTCCCGCCCCTTGGGGAGTTCCAGAGTCCCAGCAAGACGGAAATCGTCGCCATGGAGCCATCGTTCGTCGGTGGACGTCGCTCAGCGCGAGTGCTCGGCGGAGGACGTCGCTCGGCGCTGCTGCTCGGCGCTGCTGCTCGGCGCTGGACATCGCTCGGCACTGCTGCTCAGCGGTGGACGTCGTTCGGCGCCTCCGCTCGGTTGTGGACGTCGCGTGGGACCCTTTGGCCTTGCCGTCGGGTCCTGTGCTCCCCCCACTTGTCTCGCTCCTGCTTCTCACTCCCCCCACGTGCCTCGCCTTGATCCTCGTTCCCCCCACTTGCCTCGCCTTGGTCCTTGCTTCCCCCCACTCGCCTTGCGTTTGCTTCTCGCTCCCCCCACCGGCCTCTCTATGTTCCTAGCTCCTCCTCAGGACCCATCGCTGGACCGGACTTTTTGGGGAGGGCTAAGGTTTGGCGCGTCGGGAGCCGCGCCGTTGAGAGGGGGGAATTGTTACGGGTAGCAGGGCTGAAGTTGGACCACTAGGGGGCTCTTAGCAGGGGTTTGTCCTGTCTGTTTGTGTTTGTGTTTACGTTGGCCATGTGTCAGTTAAGCCCTGCCCTAGCCTAATGTGTCTTGATTGATGTTCACCTGTTCCTAATGTTTCATGATTACGTTTCCTATTTATAGTCCTGTCTTTGTCTGTATCATTTGCTAGTCCTCGTTTGTGTATAGGCCGATGTAGTGTCGCGGTTTCATGTTTTCTGTTCTGTGTTTTATGTTAAATAAACCCCATGTCCATGTCAAGCTTCGCGTTTGGATCTGTTATATCCTGCCGGACACTACCGGCCGTAACAGATGCACACTCTTAGAGGTAATATTGCACACAGGAGGGAGGAGCCTTGAGAACGGTGTAAATGCATATTAAAACAATGTAAATGAAATGTGGAAATATATATAACTCATATAAAATGTGAATAGTAAATTATATTGGACAAATAAGAATGAATAAAATGTGAAATGCTTTGTTTATGATGAAGCTAGGCAAAATGTTGGCAACTTTTTTTGTCAATTCAGTTGTTTAATTTCTATAGGTTTTGTAACATTCTAAAAGCTCTTTATTACACAGATACTACAAACTGGTCAGTATATTCACTAGGTTGCTAGAAAAGGTACTGTAAGTATTGCATGCAACAATAATAAACCAATGTGTTTGACACGTTGTCAAGTGTTGACATTTACCTTTTTACTTTTGATGCTTAAGTACTTTTAAAAAGTACTTCTGTACTTTTACTTAAGTAAAAATCTGCTGTGGCAAAGGCTGTCAGCAGACAGTGAGGTTCAGTGATATTTAGAAGTGGTCACTGATGACTAGGATAGGACAATGTGACCATGGGAATCTAGTAGGTCAGTGAGGAAATCAACAGCTATGTGAGACCAGGATCTTTGGGGTGTGGGTACCTTTTTGCTTATGCACAACCTGTACAGGAGAAGATGGCACAGTGCACATCTGCATGCATTTTGAGCCAGCAATACATATTATGCAGTAAATGGTATGTACATTAGATGCCTGGGAGGCACATAGCAATGGAGGTGTTTGCCCAGAAGACAAGCTTCGTTATCAGTTTTACTAGTATAAACTGTTTGTTTAGGGGCATGCACAGGGAAGCTGTTGCTGAGGGGTGTAAGTGATGGCACAGTCCAGTTTCCAGTCAGTGACAGCCGCGAAGAACAATAGAAAATGCTTAACAAAACATCTGCTTTGGCATTCTTTTATACAGGCTTTATACAGGCAAAATAAGTTGGTGAAGCCAAGGAATTGCTGCAGGTCCTTGACTCTTTTGAGGGCTGGCCATTCACATGGAGTATGAGTTTTGCAGGAAATGGAGTAGATAAGCATATTGATGATATGTGCAATGGAGTTTTTCCCAGAATGTCACAAAGGACATAATTTATCAGACTTTGGAAGATGAAGGACTGCAAGAGAACATATAAAACATTGCACAGTACTCAAAGTGGCCAGAAGGCCCTGGGTAACAGTTTATTGCACAGTCATAGGAGCAATGTGGGGGTAGTCCACTGGCCTTGGTCTTCCTGAAGACCTCTTTAAGGTCTTTGTTGAGGTTCTCCAAAGTAATGGGAGTTCCTCTGGGTTTCCCCTACTGATGCTACCAAGGAAAGCTGAGGTGCCTGAAAACATGGGAAGCACAGGATTATGGGATGCTTAGACATGACTATGAACTGGAATGAGATTTGCTCCTGATGATGTGCACAGACTTGTAAAAGGATTGGCTGTCTGCAAAGGTACATGTTGCCCCCCCACAGTGGGCCCTCTATCATTGGCATGGACACTCTGGCAGGAGCTGGATTGGAATAAAGTCAGATGCAAAACACAATGTTAGTGTTTACTTAGTTGTATGTGTGTAGGAAAGTCCAGTATATAGTGCTGGTGCTGTCAAGTGACAGGGGTCTTTGGTTAGAAGTCAGGTGACTGTGGCCATGTTTGTAGGCCGTGGTGTCTTCTGGGAAAATGAGTTTGCTGATTGTGATAACCTGACACATACATTATTGAGAATAAACACTTTCTGTTGAGGAGAAAAGTTACACAGTGTTGGTACTGTGCTCAAAATCACATTAAAACATTTTCATTCTCTTCTCTGTTAAGGGTGAGAATTATACAACGTCCTTTGGTAAGGAAAATGGCTCAGTCGTTACTCAATGGTGCAGTCAAAGCACGTGAGATGTGATGTAATGACATCACAGTATTGAACAGTGTTGAACAACTGATACACAATAAGTTGCCTCTTGACCTGTGTTCTTGACTTGCTTTACTTACCCAGCTAACCTGTCTTTGGAGAGCGAGGCCCTTTATGGAGCTCCCCAAAGCTGGCTGGCAATCCACCAGCTGGCAGTCACTTCCACATTGTACTTAAGAGCGCTCACCGGACACAGGGCGGACCTGGGCACAGTCTCATCTGCAAGAGCAGAAAGGATTATAGGTTTAGTGATAAATCACAGCATCAAAATCTTTGGCAGGAATGCAAAGTTCAGCCACAGTGTGACATTCTTAAAGTGTGGTCCATAACACGGGTATGGTAAGGTGCCCAAACTGCATCAAATCTAAATCCTGCTGTGAAGGTCAGAGATGTTTCAAATCTTTAAGAAAAGTTATGACTAGTTGACATGCAGATAACAATACCATGTACACTTTCTATAGTAAACGAAAAAGAAAGACAAGATAGAGATGACAATGCCACAGTATGGACTGCAGGTCTGGTTTGATGAGTAAAAGGCACAGGGGCTCTGCAACAAGTGGAACAAGTAATATCATCACTTAGATTGCATATCAGTCACTTATGAAGCGTTAAAAGGTTAACAAAAATCAAAAGAGTAGAGTACCATACTCAGAAAAACTTTTTATATCATGCCTTGATATAATTGGATGGAACAGGACAGCTGATAATAGGTCTAAAGCTGATTATTCATGTGTCATGTATTTAGTGTCTGTTTTTTTTAGTTTTTTTTAAGTAAGGTGAAATACTATTAATCATTCAGAGACAGAAAAGACACTAGGTTTGTCAAAATCAAATGTTTGTTGTATTGAAAAAGCAACACCAACACAAGATTATTAAATAGTATACTGGCATGCTAACAATCCATAAACTCCATTTCCCAACATGCACTGTGGTCTACAAACATGGCCACACCGGACTCCATTTCCCATAATGCACATTCACTTCCTCATTCACAGTCACAGGACTTTTGATCACACTCACCTGTTCCTATTTACACATGCACCCACAGTCTATCATTAATAAGTGTTTCACATACGCATCAGTTGTAAAAGCTCAGTTTAGTTTCTGATTATACCAAGCTTTCTCTTGTTTATGCTTTCATGGATTAACCTTGCATTTGTACAAAGTGTCCTTGTCTAGTCACATTTGTTCTGTTTGCTGGCTGCTATATCTGTGCTCTTGACTTGTCTTTTGATTGGGATTGGTGTGCCATTTAAGTGCCAATTTAAGTGCTATTAAAGCTGCCTCACCTGCAGTTGCATCTGTCTTGGCCTCTCTGTCTTGAAAGATACAAGCTGAAGGCATAGTTAGAATGTTCAAATATTGCAAATTTCATTGTTTCACCTGACAGAAGTCAGGACACTAAACTAAAAATTAATTTTGTGCTGGTTGTAAAATCAATACAGGCTTGCTTTGCTTAAAATCCACTCATCACATTACTACGAAAGTGGATTATGTAATATTGTGCTTACATCTGAGCTAACGGCAGACCTGAACAGGAAGGCAGTTAGCGAGAGCTTGCGTGCATGGTGGATCTTCTCTTGTTACTATCTTAATCCTTCTTAACTTTTTTTATGATTCACACCAACCAGCTTCTACAAGTTTCTAATTAGCCAGTTGATTTAGTCTTCTTTTACGTTGATGTCTGTCAGTACCTGAGACTTCCCAGCATGCTTTGGAGAAACGTCCAAAACAGAGAAAAAGCCATGCCTGGCATCTCAAAAGGGAATCCAACTTTTTTATTGCCGGGCAATGCTCAGTTTGGATACTCTTCTCTGTAATCAGACCTCACTCGCACCTGTGGGAGGGAGTTTCCTTTTAAAGCTGTTCTATCTCTAGCCTATTCTACCAAAATCCTATTTGCCATTACTTTTGCAAGGGCAATAGGAAAACTGCTGTCTACTTAGCTGAAGTAGGCACTTTCTCTCTGCACCATTTCCTTTAGACCTTTTGAAGAGACTCCCTGCTCCCAAGGTCAACTCACAGCTCTGTTTTCCCTATAAAGCTCATATATAAGGCATGTGAGCGTGTTAAGGAGTGCCATGGGTTGGTGAAAGGGTTTTAGGTGCTCTTGGCCACATGACTAGTGCTGTGAATCTTTGTGGCTGGTAACTGTAGAGCAGCTGAGGGAACAAGCCAAGATGATTTATGGCAGGAGTAAAGTCATATTCCATAAACATTGACACATACATGCCAGCTGCAGTCCCTGAGCCAGGGTTGCTTTAGAACAACTCGCTGCTCTAGGTGTCATTCTCAATCTCACACATATGCACACATTTTTACAGGCGCTTTTTCCTTCTCACAAAGTCACACTCATAAAAAGATACCCGGGATACAATATATACTAATATACTTCTGTTCTATTTATATATATTTTATATACCATATATCTTTTGATACCACTGTTTATACATTTGCATGAATAAATACAGTGTAATTTAGTATGTATTTGTGTACATACAATATTGACAAATGAACCAAAAGAATTAACAGACTCAGTGTATTTCACTTGATAAACATTTTAACCAGGGGACACGGTGGCTTGGTGGTTAGCACATTTGCCCCCCACCTCCAGGGTTGGGGGTTCGATTCCTGCCTCTGCTGTGTGTGTGGAGTTTGCATGTTCTCCCTGTGCCTTGGGGGTTTCCTCCCCTGGTCCAAAGACATGCATTGTCCATAGAATGTGATTGTATGAATGAATGAATGAGTGTGTGTGCCCTGCGATGGTTTGGCACTCCATCCAGGGTGTATCCTGCCTTGATGCCTGATGGCACCTGAGGCACAGGCTCCCTGTGACCCGAGAATAGATCGGTGGTACAGATGATGGAAAAACATTTTAACCTCAAATATGTACAATGGATACAAAACCCTGTTAAAATTGGGTATTTATGATCTTTTCCACATTTAGTGCGAGTGTCAACAAGCTTAAGAGTCAAATTAAAAATAAATAGAAACATTTTATGGAAAAAAATAACTTTTATAATGTGACATGGGACTATGTTTACAACTCCAAATAAAGATCAGCTGTTTCTGTAGGATTTTATTTATTTCACATTCTTGGTTTCATCTGACTGGTGAAGCTGTGGTCGACATCGAGCTTACAAAGTATATACGGGATCTTATTGTTGTCAATCCAGAGAGGAATTTCTGAAAGGAATGCATAAAAGAATTTTGAATTGTCTGGGCTGAGGTAGGGTGGCTAAATGGAAACCCTTTTTTAAGTTGCATTTATTTGTCACATATACATTACAGCACAGTGAAATTCTTTTCTTCACATATCCCATCCTTGGGGGTTGGGGTCAGAGCACGGGGTCAGACATGATACAGCGTTCCTGGAGCAGTGTGGGTTGGGGGTCTTGCTCAAGGGCCCAACAGAGGTAGCTTGGCGGTGCTGGGGCTTGAACCCCTGATTTTCCGGTCAACCACCCAAAGCCTTAACCACTTGAGCTACCACAACCCCCGTCATGAAGAAATGTCAAAGCTCACACAAATAAAACCATGTGCTCATTTTGTGCATATTTCTAAAAGATATATTTGGTGCAAAAGCAAGATTCTTATCACCCAAACACCACAGTGAAGCATGGTGGTGTCAGCATCATCTTGGCCAAAAACCTGTAGCTATCTATTGAAGATGAAGAAAAAAAATCTTCCAGCATGACAACAACCCAAAGAACAAATCCAAGTCAACAAAGGAACGGCTATAGAGTAAACGCATCAGTGTTTCGGGAAAGCCAGAGATCATATCTCAATCCTGGCTAAAAACTGTAGGATGATTTGGAGAGGGCTGTGTACAGGAGATTCCCTCACAATTTGATGAGTCTGAAGGAATTCTTCCTCTTGCAAGGATGTGTTAAATCGGAAAAAATACTGCGTGCTGTATTACAGACAAAATGTGCTTTATCATTTAAAACCATTTACTACCAATAATAGTTAAGAGATGTGTACACTTATGCAAACTGTTATTGTAAGTTTTTTTCTTTCCCAACCTGAAAAAAAATGTTATTTATTTTTTTTTTCATTTCAATGTTAGGGTTTTTATTAAAAAAAAAAAAAAAAAAAAAATTCACAGTAACAAAAACCTGCAGTTGTAACAAGGGTGTGTAGATTTTTCATACCTTTGGGTAATGCCATGTCATATCAGATTCTGTTAATAACATCATATTTATCATCACTGCCTGATACACAAATCTGACCACAGTATTGAAATTTTCAGCTGCAAACGAAGAGCACTTAAAAATGCAACATTTTGACATTCTGATTTCTTTTTCTGTTGCTAGGACGGAATGAGCTAATAGCACGCTACATAAAACTGCGAACAGGAAAGACGCGGACGAGAAAACAGGTAAGACAGCTTGGTCTTTTTGCCAGCAAATACTAGTGTGTGCCTGATGTCAGACTATAATTTTAGACATCATCCAGACCTGGATGAAATGAAAAGAAAAAAATTGGAACTTAATTAGACTGGCAGCTCACAGTGTAGTGAGCATGTGATTATTAGGCCCCTGTGGGCCTCTGTGCTGAAACTGAGCCCAGTTATGTGATTTATGCCTGAGGATCCACACACAGATGCTGCTGGATAGAATAACGGGCTCGATCTTCGGCACCTCACATAGCCGGGCTTGTTAGAGCCTTAACCAGCCGTTCTCTCACAATCGGGGTGTAACACGGATCACACTGCTCAGGGTTAGGCTCTGGAATCTGATAGTACTCCCTCTGGCCTTCGATATTGCACCATCTCATCCAGAATTGGCAACATACATAAGGCCTAAGCCCCTTCTGCCACAGAAGGTGGGAAGGATGGATGTGGGAATTCTGGAATTTGAGTGCAGGGATAGTGCTCCGGAAAAGGGAGATAAGACACCTGTTCCTCAAATCTGAGATATTATCAGGGTTACTATTAGAACAAATCAAGTAATAAACACATATGTAGGAGTATAACACATGACGCATGTAACTAGCAGAAAAAGAATGAAGAACTCTAGAACTACAATATTTGAATGTTTATTTATAAAAAGATCAGCCATAATATTAAAACCACTGAAAGATGACGTGAATAAAATTAATTATCTCTTTACAATGATCAATATACATCTAAAGGAATGGGGTCATGAGCACCCAAGGCTCATGTAGGATGCTGGTAGGGAATAAGCGCCTGCCTGTCTGATCCGATCTCACCGAAGAGCTTCCGAAGCACACCCTGATGAAAAAGTTAATGTTGGCTATAATAGAAAGTTGCCAGAACACACAGTTCATCTCAGCTTGCCATGTATGAGGCTATGTAGACTCAGATTTCTCAGAGTGCTGAATTTTGGTTGATTGTCAACAGTATTGTTTTGTTTTTTTGTTTTTTTTACTTGACCATCAAATTTTATGATTTATGAATAGCTTTGAGGAAATCGACTATATCTCTTCTGCAGGTGTCCAGTCATATCCAAGTGCTGGCACGGAGGAAGGCTCGGGAGATACAGGTGAAACTGAAGGTAGTGGCTCTCCTGAGATGGATCCACCCATTATCAAATTGTCACCCCTTCTTCACATCAACTGTATTCATAAGTTTGATTGCTTGCTTAGTTCATCCACGATGTGACATTTGATCTCCCTTTGACCTCAAAGTACACAAGGGTCAAGTTGACCCTCCTACAGTTTCTATCTTTCCTCTGATGCTTTCATGTCTTTTATTACACAGTATAGTTCACTCACACCCCAACTGGCTGTCTGCCATCATAGCCCAGCTGTCAGAGCCCAGAGCTGGTCACAAGGCTACCACTGACAGGCCTTTTAAATACAATTCTGAACAGAGAACAGTGACAGACACTCACACATGCCCATAATACTGGTTATGGTTGCACTGTTTGTCTGGTCCAGGCTGAAGAATGCGATGGCTTGTTGTTTTTCAAAGACTATACAGCTCCGAAACCTAAATCCTGCACTTTACTTGATTAACAAATCTTTACTCATGTTGCCACGGATTCTGTAATGATCAGTTTAGTCTTCTAAAACTGTAATGAATTAAATGATGATCCTACACATAGAGCTTCACACATAGCTGTAGATCAGGATTTGCAGCTGGTTCAGAGACGGTGTTTTTCCACTTGATGTTTTCCAAACTGTTCTGAGGTTTCATAATGCTGGAGCTTCGAGCTCTTAGTTTGACCTCCAGGAGTAACAGACAGCTTGTCAACACTAGCTGCAGTCTGGCAGGAGCATAAAGTTTAAATTCCTGCTCTGAAAGGCCCGCAGCAGGATTAGGACTGCTTCATTCAGGAAGAGAAACATGCTCTCAAACACAGATTATACACAGCCAGGCTTATGAGTAAAATGTATTTTTAAAAAGCCATTTTTTCAATGTACTTAAATAGATTTCATTTGTAACAAATGTGAGTATTTTGCACAGATTCCTATCTAAATTATAACATTAGGACTAATTTAGACATGAAGTAAGATTAGGATTTTAAACTCTTTGGTCCAAGGACATTATTTGACATTGATCACAATATTACATTTATTTGATATGTTATGACTGACATCTCGTGCCCTGGTAATGTCACTATTGTTTACTTTATTTCTTGAAAGGACCAGGCAGCCAAAGACAAGGCCCTCCAGAGCATGGCCAACATGTCATCAGCACAGATCATCTCTCCTACTGCCTTCCAGAACAAAATGGCCCTGCAGAGCCTCTCGCGGCCCACATACCCGACTGCTGGTGGGGTGAGTTCAGGCATGCAATAAACCTGAATTCTAATCACATCTTTATGGTGATGTGAATAAAGTTGATTATCTCAATACAAAAGCATGTGTAAAGGACAGGGGATAAATTAGGTAGTAAGTTAATGGTCAGTTCTCATGTATTGCAAGCCAGAAAAACAGCAAGCGTAAGGATCTGAGTGACATTGACAAGAAACAAACCGTGATGGCTAGACGACTGGGTCAGTGCAGGTCTTGTGGGGTGTTCCCGGTATGCATTGCTCACTACCTTCCAAAGTGGACCAAGGAAGAACTAGCAGTGAACTGGTGACATGGTCATGGAATCTAGTAGAGGTAGACTTTGAGAATTGGATTGAGTAAAGCACCTGAACAAATGTATTGACTTTTAGGAGTTGAATGTCCAGCAAATGTATGACGATCACCTAACTGATATTTCTTCTTGTAGTTTTGGCATGGAGCACTCCCAGGTCAGCCAGCACATACAGAGGAGTAAGTAAGATTTTCCAAATTCAACATGGGAGGCAAAAAGTGCAGAAAAAAGTGTTTTACAACAATGTCTATGATTTTTGTGTCTGCACAGCATCAAACCATTTTCACAACAGAACTACGTCATGCAAGCCACAGGTCCTTCCATCACAGGTCAGTCTGCCATAAATACTGAGTTTTATAAGATGCAAATATAGTCAGAACTCGTCCTATAATGCTGTATTTCCACTCTGTTTCAGGTTATGAGAGTGCGTCAGGTCTGTCTATGTCCCCTAGTGCCCCACCTTGGCAGGGCAGAAGTATAGCTAGCACTAAGCTGCGGATGCTGGAGTTCTCAGCCTTCCTGGAGCAACCACAAGACCCTGAGAATGTGAGTCTATGAATTAACCAGATCAGGCTGCGTAATATGTAAATTATAAAGTTTTAAAAGCAGTAGGAGCCTCTTAGCTGTATTAAGTTTTATGCTTTCTGTCCTGATTTGAGCAGTTCAACAAGCACTTGTTTGTGCACATTGGTCAGTCAAATCCAACATACTCTGACCCTTATTTGGAGGCTGTGGACATCCGGCAGATCTATGACAAATTCCCTGAGAAGAAAGGAGGTCTCAAGGAGCTGTTTGAGAAAGGACCAGCAAACGCTTTCTTCCTGGTCAAATTCTGGGTAAGACGTAATGAAATATGTTAATGTGCCAATGATTTGCCCTTCAATCTTTAGTGCTAGTAAGTATGCTTATCAGGTTATCAGACTGACATAATGTATGAAATGAAAGATTGCGATATCAAACATGAGAAAAGGCGAACTTTATGACCTTCTCGATCACCTCTGAGCTCACTATGTGAGCGTATATATAGGGGAGGTTGAGCACATCTGAGCTCCTATAGGAATAGTTGTGTGTTAGTGTTGATGTGTTTTCTTTACACTGGCCAAGCAGACAGTTGTCCAGGGGCACAAAGAGAGGGAGGGTGGGATGTTGTAGATCTCTGGGGCCTTGGCTTGGGGAGAGTGACAGGTTCTACTTTTTCAGTGGCGTAATCTGAGCTTGGCCACCTGTCCCTCTCACTGTTACACCGACCCACAACACACACGCACCCACTTATTTATAGAACCTTCGAGTCTAGATAGACAGTTAGACAGACAGACAGACAGATAGATAGATAGATAGATAGATAGATAGATAGATAGATAGATAGATAGATAGATAGATAGATAGATAGATAGATAGATAGATAGATAGATAGATAGATATTGTCAAACATATATTTGACATAATAATGAGTTCATATAATCAACCTATGGACCAATCAGCCAATACATTTACCTCAACAGTAGTTTTAATGATTTTAATCTACTTGGAGTTATTTTTTATGCTTGAAAGACTCTTCTTACTCTACACTGGTAGCCATTGATATTCAAAAGTGTCCATGAAGTCCTCTTTAGAAGGTCAGCAGTGTTCAAAGTATCTATTGTTGCTAAATCAATGTGGGGTCTGTTGTAGGAGCAGTGGGTGTGCAAAAAGACTACATGTGCACTACATATATGGGGCCAAAATGTGTGATAAGTCTAGTCCTATACCAGAGATTAGACTGAAAAGGACTTTCAGTATCTAATACCCACTGACAGTGTAATCTGTCATTTTATCCAGGGCCAATTTTAAGTTTCGTCTACAATATCATCTCTAAGAAGTCTAAACCAATGAGCACTGTTCCATAAACTTATAAGTATGGGTCATGACTTGGGTGTCCACATGCACAGGTCACCATGACAACACTGACAGGCCTCCTGTGGTACTCCAAAGCTATGGCATTCTAGATTAAATTTGCACACCGGCTATGGCCACTGTCTCGCACTGCGCCCCGCGGCCATGTCCTAACGGATCACCTCACGCTTTTGAAGTGCTGCAGCAATCGGATTTGAGTCGGCCGTGCTAAATTGTTACACAGGGAGCTGGGCAGCGTAACGCAATTTTGAACGTTGCGGGATGTTGATTGTAATTGGATGAATTCCCTCGCAGAAAGAGAGAGAGCATGGGTTCAGCTGAGAAATGAAGATAAATGAGGGAATAACCAAGCGCAAGGAATAGAGATGGAAGAGCAGTGCAGGGAGAAGAAAGGTGTCAGGGGGATTATAATGGGGCATTAAGAGGCAGGGAGCTAGAGGGGAAAAGGTGAACTGCCTTGAGTGTGCTTATTTAAGGGCTAAGATGAGAACAGGGTTTGCTATAGCCCAAACATCTGTGCAGGTCAACCTGTTATTAAGATCTACATGGATCTGGGTCAGTATTGCACAAAAATCTCCTAATATATGGTTGCTATGTATATTATTGAAGAAAATAGATTTTTGTGGTCTGGAAATGTGTTCAGATGATAAATAATATATTTGAACGGCATACCTGAACTATCTGAGGTTTTTCAGATTAGTGATCTGTGTCAATATGATCCACGGTGATTAAGCTTTGCAAGGACATTATTTGGCTAGAGCATTTTATGTGAGAGTACACAGTTCCACTATACTGAAGAAAAAGGTTTAGGATCTCAATATGTAATGCTTTGAAAATATGGAATCTGGCTCAAAGCAAGGGCTGGTATAACTGTGCATGCAGGGCTCAGCACCCCCTGTCACATCAGATTATATGTGTTAACAAATGTCTTGAGATGGATTATTTTGGACTTTGTAGAGTCAAGCAGCACCAACAGTCAGAAGAAAGTCAGAAGAAGCGAGGCTGGGGCTGACTTCTTTCAAGTTCAGACTGTAGATTCATGCAGCAACATGAACAGTAACACTTGGGTCAGGGTGATTACATAGAGTGAGACACCTCTTAGATTTGTCTCTTTACTGACGCATTTCTTACTTGGTGTATGTACAATACAGATATATGTGTAATGAATGTGAATGAGGTGAATTATTTACTCTATGATCTTTTTCCCCACAAAATGTCTTTGGGTCAGAAACTAAAAGTTGACACAGTGCAACTGTAATCTTAATGGGGTTTTTTTTCTGTTTGCAATTATTTGTATTCGGAGGAAATACGGCATGAACCTAGTCAGTCATTATGGGCTTAAAACAATTAATAAAAAGAAATTACAAATCTGTCAATTAGTTTTTAAGTGTGTGCAGTAGTTCTCATCATTCTTTTTATGCCACTGATAAGAGCTTGTGATATGATGCATTGCTGAAACACTAAGAGTTTGTTCATTCATCATTGATCTAAAAGATAGATAGATAGATAGATAGATAGATAGATAGATAGATAGATAGATAGATAGATATTTCCAATATGTAAACTGTATCTTTAGATAATTACAATAGAGTGTTAAAACCAGAAGATTGTGCTGGCTGATTTGACTCTACACTCTTTGTACACACAGCTCTCTTGTTTTCTCTACAGGTCTGCTAGTGCTGTAATTCATGTTCCAAAAAGCATTACAGCACAAACCTGAAGACAGATGTGTTTGCTTGATAGCATTTAGGTCACCTTTAGCTGAATTATGCCTGACTCAATGTACACTGTGCACCTGTTGCACTGCAAAGCAGATATTGTATACACAACTGCTGGAAAGATGAAAGCCTTTTTGTGTCAGTGCAGGCGGACCTCAGCGTGAACCTTCAGGATGACAGTAGTTTTTTCTACGGTGTCTCGAGCCAGTACGAGAGCTCCGAAAACATGATCATCACTTCCTCCACTAAAGTCTGCTCCTTCGGCAAGCAGGTGGTGGAAAAAGTGGAGGTAAGAAGAGACAAGAAAGCGAAAATGATGCATGGAGTGTAATATTGCCGATGGCTTCAGTATACTTAGATGAGCAAAGATATTACAGTAATGAAATCACATTTCATGTCGCATAAGCAATTGCACTCTTATGAATCATAGAACAATTAGATTGCTTCAAATTGGCTCATATATTTGACTTAAACACTTAATGTGATGTGATTTTCTGATTGTGTTTACCAAGATGAGGAATCCCTTTCCCTCTTTCTCTTTTCGCAGACGGAGTATGCACGGTTTGAGAACGGCCGATATGTATTTAGAATCCACAGATCACCTCTATGTGAATATATGATCAACTTCATCCACAAACTCAAACATCTTCCAGAGAAATATATGATGAACAGCGTACTGGAGAACTTCACTATACTACAGGTAAACAATCATTGAAATGCAAAGCCGCTTATTTCTTTAAAAGCTCGGTTGGAAGAGTTAGAGTTAGTAGCAAATCTCGTAGTGCCGTGAGAAATTCCTCTAGCTCATCAATAACTAACCCCGTAAGTGTGGCATTTAACTTTGCAAGGCAGAGAGGAGTGCATTGAGTCAATGGAAAGAGTCAAATGGAAATGAGGCTATTACCCCAGCAACAGTGTGTTCCTAACAACAGTTCTTGAACAGTGGTGTTGACTGTGTTAGCCTCTGCCCACACACTGTGACTTGGAGACAATGAGCCACTGAGCATGCATTGAACAACATAGGAGACTCACTCATGGGTTCCAGTATCCTCTCAATAGTCTTATTTAGACCAGATTGACTGTTTGAGACAAAAAAACAGACAGACAAACACACACTAGCTAGCATAAGTGATCTTTTCCACGTTTTGTAGTGTTACATCATGGAAATGGATTTAATTGGGATTATATTTTGAATCTACACAAAATAACTCATAATATTGGGGGGGCTAGGGCTGTATGCTGTATATTGATATTAATTCCAATGAAAATCGCAAAAGGTGTTACGTGATCTGGAAATAAGTACACCTGTTCCTGGAAAGCATAAAGAAGGCTAAGAAATGATCAAAACTGAGACAAAGTTCTGGAAAAGTATAGATCTGGGTTTGGTTATAAAATAAAAAACCTAAACTTTGAACATTCTGTGGAGCACTATTATTAAAACATGGAAAGAATATAGGACAATAGTTACTCTGTCAAAAGAAGGCTGTCTACCAAAAGTCACTGACCAGGTAAACAGGACATTAATCAGAGAAGCAACCAAGGGGAACAGGTGAGTTTATATTGAGATCATGTGACACTTTCATTGCACACAGCTGGACACAATGGTCAGAACTAATTTAGGTGTTTCACATTTTCACAAGTATTAGGAGCTATTTTGTGTATATAACCACAATAATATTTCCTACCTGCTCTATTTACAAATATAAATGGCCCTATACATATATATAACAAAGGACACTGGTATTATTTGGAATTGCAGTCATCATCCAAACAACTACAGAAAGTCGATAGATTGAGACTAATAGCTAAAAGCCGTCTGTATTTCACCTTCACTTTCTACACCTGTGTCTGCTCTGTCTCAGGTTGTTACGAACAGGGACACTCTGGAAACTTTGCTGTGTGTGGCTTATGTATTCGAAGTGTCGACCAGTGAGCACGGCGCCCAGCATCACATCTACAGACTGGTCAAAGACTGATACACAGAGACTCAGGCCATTAGACCCCTTTTTACCACTACAACAACTACTACTGCTACTACTACTACAGTTAAAAGCACCACAGCTCCCCCTACTGACTACAGTCATAGCCTTCTATGCTTTAGTCAGAGATGACAAGTGCATCAGGGTGAACGACTCCACAGCATTGCTGTCCAGAGGCCTGAGCAGACGAGGCATCACTACAGGAACCTTACACAATGGGAACCATTGGAACGCTTGAGAATGTCAGGAGGTCACTGTGCATGTTGTAACAGGCATTTTGTGTTCTCTTGTGTTTTTTTCTTTTTGTATAACGGAACCTCTGATTAGAAAGAAAATGCATGATGTTTTTTTTTTTTTTGCTTCCTCTTCTTTAATCCAGTTTTACTCAAGAGTGTTTGTTATGTCTTTTCACACAGTTGCATGTGTGACGCTTCCGTCTGGTGCTCACCTAGTGACCACAGATATATATCAAATCTTGTATAGACTCCAAAGTGGAGAAAAAAAGGTACACCAAAATGTGACGTTTATTTGGCTCAATTCACGTGTGGTCATTCCACAATATTTCGTGCAATTATGCAAGAGAAATTTGGTATTGAAAAACAATTTTTTGGGAGAGTAGTTTTTCATAGCTTCAGTTTAGGAAGCTTAGGTGTTATGAGCTGAATTTGGTGTATTTAAAACATGGGATAAATCATCTTACCAGTGCAAGGGGTCTTTCAGGACTGGAGCTGAAAACTACTGACATATACTGTTTGACTACAATTCATTATGTACTATTTATCATTTCTAAAAAAAAAAAAGAGATCATGATGTATTCTTTTCTAACTTGAAGCAGAATTCTGTCGCATGTGCAGAAACAGAAAGAAAGCCACAAGTGTGCCAGTATGAGCCTGCACAAAGAAAACTGAGAAGACAAACCTGGAACTTTGCATATCAGGACTTGACTACAGAGTCATGTGTTTGATTGTAATTTGTCTATTTCAGTGAGGAAGCTAAACCTACCAAATAACATTTTGACAAATGAAATTAAATGAAGAAAATGTCACAGTCTCTGATTTTACTTATATTAAAAAATGTTAAGTAAATTCTACAATTTAATTGATGACCTTTGATTGGGACTGTCCTTTTTTTTATTGTAAAATATGTATGCACAAGATGGCTGTCACACTAATTGGCACACCCACCGTACATGTCTAAAAAATAAATTAATGAATAAATAATGAATAAAATAATAAAAGAAACTGTGTCACATGGTGCTAAGAAACCCATACTATAAATGAATAAATAGAGTGGGTTCCACAGCACCATGTGCCACAGTGTCTGCAACTGTCGAAACAAACTATATCAAATACATATGACTTATTCTAGACTTATAATGATAATGATGATATGTCTGAAAGTAACCGGCATGACATCGGTATAACATTTTGTAGAAAACTGATGGTCATGGATGTTTTAGAAGAAGCCTTTGGTATCACCACGCATACATTACAGCACAGTGGAATTCGTTTCTTCACATATCCCAGTTGAGGAGATTGGGGTCAGAGCGCAGGGGCAGCTATGATGCAGTGCCCCTGGAGGACATAGGGGTGAGGGCCTTGCTCAAGGGCCCAGTAGTGGCAGTTTGGCAGTCAACAACCCAGAGCCTTAACCACTTGAGCCATCAGTGCCCCCAGTGGTCATTAACTCTGATGTGCCATCTAGTGGATGTCGCTTTAATCCTGCAGCTGTATATAAGGTCTGCAGGTGAGAATACAGCTCCTTTTGTCACAGCATCTACACACATACACACACAAAGTCATGTGTCAAGTATTCTATTAATCTGATAATCTTTTATGAGCCTAAAAATATTAATTGATACATATAGTGCCATAGATTTATGGCATTATTACTAATATTTAAGTGAAGATTTAAAAATGACTTGAAGGAATACGGTGGCTTGGTGGTTAGCACATTTGCCCCACACCTCCAAGGTTGGGGGTTCGATTCCCGCCTCTGCTGTGTGTGTGGAGTTTGCATGTTTTCCCTGTGTCTTGGGAGTTTCCTCCAGGTACTCCAGTTTCCTCCCCTAGTCCAAAGACATGCATTGTAGGTTGATTGGCATCTCTAAATTGTCTGTAGTGTGTGTGGTTGTGATGGGCTGCAAATTACTGAGTAGCAGTAATATTAGCAATTAAAAAAGTCTCAAATAGAAAGTGTCTAATGCAGAATTGTGAAATGCAATGTGCAGTGTTATTGAGTGATTCTGTAGGTGTTTAACCAGCACAGGTAAGAGTTGGGAGGAAATTGGGAAGAAACTGTTGCTGTTTGCTGATAGTGGTGGCACAGATGATCCTATATCTTCTGCCAGAGGGCAGGAGGGAAAAGAGTCCATGAGATGGGTAAGATGGGTCATCTGGTGGCTTTGAGGATGCAGCAATTATGGCGGATGTTTGCAAAGACCACTATGATGTTTTCAGCTATTGTCACAATTTGCTGTAGAGTCCTGCATTTAGGATGCTTCCTATTGTTCTTCAATAGAAGGTAGTGAGGATAGGAGGTGAGAGTTTTTCACCCTAGGAAATGGAGATTTGATTAGGCAGGTGGTGATAGAGTCCTAGAGAGGTCCTCTTTACCATTTCTTTTTTGTTTTATCAGCACGGTGAGATAAATTGTACACCATTCTTCAAAATGGTTCATCTCCTCTCTGTATGCTGACTCATCATTTTTGCTGATGAAGCCTGCAACTGTAGGGATATTAGCAAACTTGGTGATGTTTCATGAGAAGCCATCCGAAGCACTTGATGATGGTAGGTGTGAGTGCAATAGGATGCTAGTTATTCAGGCATGACGCAGATGATTTCTTCAGCACAAGGCTAAGGGTTGGCTCAGGGAGATGGGAGACAAGGTGTCTGTAAGCACATGTGACAGCTGATCAAAACAAATCCTGAGCATCTGACAAGGTATGTTTTCAGGACCTGCAGTTTTTAATTCAATATCATTTTATTTGTATGTGCTTTTAACAATAGACATTTTTGCAAAGCAGATTTGCAAAAAATATATAAATTCAATATAAGAATGATAAAGTTAAAATATTTTTAGATATATATATGTAATATTTATCACTAAAGAGAAAGCCTCTTTAGTGATAAATCAAAGGCAAGGCAATGGCGGCAAAGGAAAAACTCCCTGAGATGTTATGAGGAAGAAATCTTGAGAGGAACCAGGCTCAAAAGGGAAGTCATCCTCATCTTGGTGACACCAATAATTTCCTTTCTATAACTATACAATATATTGTGAGTTGCAGTTTTCTGTGTGTTAATTCGAGTGTTCCTGATCTCTGCATTCAGACAAGCATAGTTGCCCAGTGGAATTTGGGTGGTCTTCTCAGCTGGCATGTTGTAATGTGTTTTAAACCAGGCATTTAAATCATTTAGTTCATCTGGGAATGAAGCATCACCATCAGAGATATGTCTTAGAGCTTTATAGACCACACATGCAGCATATGTGGTAAGCTATACAGGCCATCACTTGGATAACTTGCCACATGCCATGTGAGTTGTGTAGGGATATGTGATGAAAATGAGTTGTCTGTTCCGACTTTCAATTCATAGTTGCTGCTTTCCGAGGTGACAGTATGAGAGAACATTTTTGTTTGTTTCTATACTGACAAATAATTGAAAAAATGTCAATTAAAAAAAAGAAAAAGAAAATGGTTACAGACTGCAGCTTGGAATTTCTTTCATTTCGTACAAGAATATTGTTTAGACCTTGAGTAATGTGGCCCTCATAGGTTGTAATGGTGGTCGGTGACAGTCAGGCATCCGGGTATGTTAAATAATTAAAATTAATCCATTTATTTATTTAATTTTGTGCACTTGCAGCATGATGCTTTTCTTAAATCAGGTTGTTCCAACATGACACAACTTTACTGAGTATAACAACAATGAGCAAACATGAAGCCTTTCCACACATTCACACCAGAGTACATTACTATTACCCTTTAAGACTGGGCCGGATTGTGCCACTACTCTTTGTGTGAGCAACACTAGATCCTTTCAACATCAGCTTCATGGATCCTTTAGAGACCTTGCAAAACACACACCAGTTGTTCACCAACTATGAATTGCAAAGGGGTGTTTTTCCCAAGGTAGCTGACTATACACAAAAATCTGTTCCTCTTCAAAATGCATATTTTACAGAATACAGTAACTGCTGGGTAGATTTAAAGCATAAGCTTTGAGTAAAAGGTGACAGAATCCACTCGACATCTATACTTGCCCGCCCCCCCGCCCCCCCCCCACACACACACACAATTTGAAAATATTTTATAACAGTGTGAGAGAAAACCATTTTACAGATTATGTTGGACGATACCCCAGGGTACAGCTTCACATTTTCGGTGTTGCTGAGACTTTTATAAAATGTCCACAGGATATCATTGCTCTCCATGTGAATCCACACTGGCTAATGAAGTTAGTGTAAAAGAAGTTTAGATTTCTTCTGGTTTCTAAACCAGAAGAAAAAAATCTAGTTTTCACACAGTGCAAATGTATCAGTCATAGAAACCTTTCTGCCAGGTGCTGCAGGGTTCTGATGCTGTGACAGTCATAATCCACATGATAGAAAAAGTTGTTTCATAGCTTACCTCACTTTAACAAGGATACAGTGTCTTTCATACAAAGTATGCCTGTGACAGTAAGCATACGGCGTTTGTGTGTGTGTGTGTGTGTGTGTGTGTGTGTGCTTATATATATATATATATATATATATATATATATATATATATATATATTATATATATAGTCATATATTTTACTGTTTTTTGATATACATTTATATTTATATATCATTTATATATGATGTTGAGTGGATTTTAATAATTATGATGGAGCTCTCCCTCTCTCTGTGTGTGTGTGTGTGTGTGTTAAAACTCAGGTCCATGAAGTGCTTATATATATATATATATATATATATATATATATATATATATATATATATATAATATATATATATATAGTCATATATTTTACTGTTTTTTGATATACATTTATATAATGATATTGAGTGGATTTTAATTATGATGGAGCTGCTCTCTCTCTCTCTCTCTCTCTCTCTCTCTCTCTCTCTCTCTCTCTCTCTCTCTCGTGTGTGTGTGTGTGTGTGTGTGTATTTTAGTCAACTCCTTAAATCCATAAAATAAATTCAGTATTTCTCCATATGTATTTCTCAAGAAAACAGCTTCTGATTGACAGTCTAAAAGGGGCGTGGCAGTAGCTCTTGCACTTCCTCGCACGCACACACACCTGCACACACACACACACACTTTCAGTCACTGCGCTCTGAAGTCCAGGAGCTCCAGACATGTTCACGTTGACGTGACTGAAATTCGCGCGATGATCGTCACTTGGAGGTTCCTGTCCATCTTGAGTCTGGTTAGTTACACAGAGTCCGAGTGCTTCTCGACATCATACTACAGGGACTGCTGGATCCGGCGCTTCCCGGGACTGCATGTGGACCCGGAGGAGTCTCAGCGCAGAGGCGCGCAGCTGCTGCAGCTTTACCGCGGAGACAGCGGACAGAACTGCAGCCGAGCCTGCTGCCTCACCTCCAACTGTGAGTTCCAGTCTCCAAACATCGAGAGAACTGGGAATGAAAAGTATTCATACCATTGAATTATATAACAAAGATAAAACTCCCGTAATGATTTGAGCACTTCTGTACTATTTCGACTTTAATAATACTAAAATATTAAATTAAAAAATGCCTACTATAGAAACTAGACACTTCAAGTTCATATTTGTCACATTAATATGAATATATACTTTGTATAATCCTTGCAGGAAAATTCTTAACTGCAAGCTCCTGATCTGTGCAGGACAGTAAAGTGCAGATAACAAGAAATTTCTTTAGTTAGAATGCAAATTGCTATTTGTAAGTGCATTTGATTTTTGCTACATGAATGTACTGATTTGGTGTGTGTGTGTGTGTGCTGTCACTTAGACTAATTGCAATTAAAACCTGCTTTTGTTTATGATATGAATTGACCTGTTCTGTTCCGACTCACAGTCTCCTGTAATGTGGCTGTGTTT
The DNA here is from genome assembly GCA_033459395.1 of Hemibagrus guttatus. Taxonomy (NCBI): domain Eukaryota; kingdom Metazoa; phylum Chordata; class Actinopteri; order Siluriformes; family Bagridae; genus Hemibagrus; species Hemibagrus guttatus. The sequence goes on along the minus strand of JAUCMX010000013.1, from coordinate 6,360,588 downwards.
CATTACAACACCACTCAGGACAGTGTTAACTGCTTTCACCTGCACTGCCCAACACTGGAAAGCTGTATACTCCATCAAAGAGCCAATGTCATCGTCTACAACGTTACCAAAGGTGGGTGGTCAAGTATTTAATTATTGTCTACACTATATGGCCACAAGTTTGTCATAACAGCTTCCTGTCTTCTGGGAAGGATTTCCATTAGATATTGGAACATTGGAACAGGTTTGGGCCTCTTAGTTCCAGTGAAGGGAAATTCTAATTCTACAAAATACAAAGACATCCTCTACAATGCTGTAGACTTTGTGGTAAACGATTGTGAAAGATCACGTTGATGTAATGGTCAGGTGTCCATACTGGACAAGAGCTTCATGAAGAAGAGAAGAAGTAGAGGGCATGAAGCCTTTATTATCGCCACACATACATTACAGCACAGTGGAATTCTTTTCTTCGCATATCCCAGCTGAGGAAGTTGGGGTCAGAGCACAGGGGCAGCTATAATACAGCACTCCTGGAGCAGAGAGGGTTAAGGGCCTTGCTCAATTGCCCAACAGTGGAGCTTGAACCCCGAGCCTCTGATCAACAACCCAGAGCCTTAACCACTTGAGCCACCACTACCCCTGCACTTCAGTTAATGTTTACATCAAATATTAGAATTAGAGAAAAATGTAATCCTAATTACTTTGATCCTGGCATGGGCTGGAGGCAGTTTTTCAGAAACTGAAATTTTCACTTACAGTGGTCTAAAGGGTTTGTGGTGGAATGGTGTGAAAACAAAAAACATCAAGTGAGCAACAGTTCTGTGGACAGAAATGCCATTTTGATGAGATTTACATTTGGCAGACCCCTTTATCCAGAGCAAATTATTTTATTTTCAAATCATTTTATCCCATTTTATACAACTGATGGTTTAGGGCCTTGCTCAAGGGCCCAGCAGTGGTGGACCTTGCATTCAAACTCACAACCTTCTGAGCAGTAGTCCAACACCTTAACCACTTCCCTGATGAGATGGGGCATAGAAGATGGCTAGAGAGTTCCAAACCTACAGAGAGGCTACAGTAACTCAAATTGCTACTCTTTAAAACCATGGTAAACATCTCAAAAACGTCTCAAAACACAAAAACTGTCAAACCTTCTGGTGAATAGGCTACAGCAACAGAAGACCACACTAGGTTTTAATCAAGTCAGGCAAGAACAGGAATCTGAGGCTACAGTTGGCTCAGACTCACTAAAACTGGGCAATTAAAGATAGGAAAAAGACCAGGAAACGTTTTTGAGCCCGAGCTTGTGTCTACTGTGTCAGATTCCTGTTCTTGGATGACAGAAGCAGAAAAGTAATTGGGATCACATTTTTCCCAATCTATTTGATGTGATCATTAAACCTCTTTACCTGTATTTGCATGATTTTATGCATTGTGTTGCTGACCCGGGACTGGCTAATTGAAAAATTGAAAAGATTCTACCAAAGTGGCCATTAGTGTATATATGCATGGCCTCTTGTGATGAACTACTTAAAACATTTACTGAAGTAAACTAAAATATTTAATAAACAATTGTTTATTTATGAGTTATAAATAAGGGAGTTGGCTCATTAACTGTTTGCAACAGATAGTATAGTTCCGGTATGACTGCTTGAGACTTTCCTGTGTGTGTTTTGCAGGAATGGATCCTGACCTCTTGGTATTTGGGAAACCCTTCCCCTCTAATGCCCAGGTGCACCCTCACCTGGCCTCACTTAACATCTCTGACTCGTCTGGAACAGACAAACGTCAGTTCAACCGGCCTCACCTGGAGCCCAGCAGCTCAGCACATCCAACTATTCTTGCCACTACCCCCAAAACATCTACCAGTGCACCAACATCCAGCTTTCCCTTCTCTACTCCTCCACCTCTTTCGGTTTATTCCACCCAAGATAACCAAGACACATTTCCAGCTTCAGTAATACAGCAATCTACAGCCCTGCAGAAGTCATCTCAGTGCATTTCTACTCGTATTATTATCAATCCTTCAACAGACCCTACCATCATTTCAACTACAAAGGCATCCCCAGCTCAAAGGAGTTCCATGCAACCCTCAGTCAGATTTACTACCAGGCAAACAAGCTCAATGCCCCAACCCACACATTCTTCCAGTACCACCATAACACCTTCACAACTATCCAGTCAGCTCACATTAAGCTCAACATCCTCTTCCCAAGTAGGTCTCCTTGGAACCACAAGTGCATATACTGTATCCAAAACCCTGCCATATTTAGTCATTAGTACCATCTTCAGTAGTGGTCATACCACAACAACCACGCTTGCACCTTTCTCAGGTACTCTGCAAAGTAGTACTGGAGAGATTACAACCATGTCTGATCCCCTGACAAGTAGTACAGGAGAGCCTACAAGAATACGCCTACCCCTCAAAACTATTGCACCAAGTAGTATAGGCATGACTCCAACCTTGCCTGTTCCTCTCTCAAGTACTCTGCAAAGTAGTACAGAAGAGACTACAACCACAGTTTTCCCTTTTTCAACTGCTCCACCAAGCAGTACAGGAGAGACTACACCCATGTCTGTCCTTCTCTCAAGTATTCTGCAAAGTAGGACAGGAAAGACTCCAACCTTGATTCTCCCTCTGCCAAGTACTCTGCAAAGTATTACAAAAGAGACCATATCCATACCTGTCCCTGTGTCAAGTAATCCACAAACTAATACAGGAGAGGGAACCCATACTACACTTCCTACAACCCAGCTAAGCTCTGCAAGTGCATCCTTAGCCTCAACTCCAGCATTTACTACAGTCAAAACCACAACAGGGTATGGAACTACAACTACAGGACCACAGCTGATGATTAATAGCATCACAACCACCTCTTGGTCGTATATTCAGGCCATAAACCCCCAATCAACAGCATCTTCTCTGACAGAAAAAAAGATCACTCCATCCTCCACAACAGATGGAGTTTCTCAAGAGTATATCAATAACAACTTGGCTACCACTGAGGTTTCTGTGACCACTATCAGCCCAACAACCTTAAACAGACCTCACCCATCTGTGGCACCTTCAGTAACCAACTCTGGCCTACACACGTCACCAACACCCCCTACCATTTTAGAGGACAGCCAGCCATACCCCAACGACACAAAAGGTTACATTAGCCGTAATGTTACGACAGGTAACAGTCCACAGCCTGTGAGTGATGGAGAATTGACACCAGTGTGGCATTTGGCAGCCAACACAGTCCTGGTAGCTTTGGCAACCTGTGCAGCCTTAGCTTGTGGTTGTTGTTGTTCAGTGTTGATGGCAGCGAGTTGGAGAGGAAGGAGGAGGAGAAAGGGGAGATACCAGACTACACTAAAAGGCAAGAAAGGCTCCATGCGCCTCATTAAATACGTCTTTGTGAGGGAGAGCTCGTGATTCAGGTTCTTCTGACACATTTCGTCAGTCTTTGTGAGATTTTAACCCTGCCACATGATCACAGTTACTCTAACTTGCATAAAGGAACTATCCATGAAGTGCATAAATGTGTGTACATTTCATTTCTGTCCCAAATAAAATTAATATGGCCATTGTTGTGTTAAAAAAGACCAAAATGCAATGAATTCTGTAACACTTTCAGGTATTGTATCAGTATTTATCAGTTACCATTCACTCTTGTCCTTAACCAGGACAATGTTATGAGTATTACCAGTATATTGTTATGAAACTATCTTAGAATCTCAGACTCTAAAACATCATAAATGTAATACTACTGATATGTCTGAGAAAATTCAGCAGTTCAAATAATCTAATGAATACAACTCTGTTCCATAACTAGTGTCTTAAATAAACAAACAAAAAAAATATGGAAGTGTTTGGTTTAAATACCAAACTCGATCGAGAAACCAAAACCAGCAAAGAAATCTTGATGTTCACGTTAAGTAGTTTGATGGGTGCTTCCAAGCAAGACCGCCAACAAGCTGAGTTTTGTTCTGTAAAGGCAGTTGGGCTTTAAGTGCTAGAAGCTGTTAAGAGTGTTAGTCACCTGGGCTTGCTCTAGTTTTTGCTCAAATGGAAAGAGCCGGAACTTTTTTCGAAGGAGTCGTGTTACTCTTTTCCCATAACCCACAGATCAGAGCAGAAAGTAAATGGTGCAACTGGGTTTATTTACCAAGATTTGTTGAAAGAATTCTTTGAACAAGGTAGAGATATAAGGCATTTACTTTTTCTGATCATGTTGTGAATCATATTCATGCATCAGGAGGTAGGAATATTCTGCCAAACTGAGTGGGGAAAAAAGTTTTTAAAAATGAAATCCCTACTTTAATAGATGGAACACATCAAATCATAAGAGAACTGCTGATATGATTTGTGAATGCAGAATATTAAATTCTTTATGATTATTTATAAATACATACAAAAAAAAAAAGCAGGAAAAAAAAACACTGGTCAGACATTTATATTTTTCAACCACTTGATTTTATTTGCTGTTAAAAGAGAAGATGCTATTTACATCACCAATAACAGACAAGAATGACACAATGATGATGGCTGAAAACTGGTCTTGGATCAGCTCTTTTATCTTTATGAAAATGAAAACCATCTTCTTTCTGATATTTACAAATTTTTTTCTTTTTTAGATATTTAGTAGTTTCTTCACTGCCTCTTTGTACTGCTGCATGTTGCTCTCTGTCTCTCCCTTGTTCTTGAGTTTGGTCACAGAGTTTTTGTACTCCTGCACCTCTGGCCGTCCCAGCAGCTCCTCCCGCACTCCACCCTCGTCCTCGAGCTGCTCCTTAAGTGGATGCATACGCAACAAGGTTTCCAGAATATTCTTCTGAGAGGGGCTGTCCTCCCAAACGTACTCCTCCATGTCAGCTCGCGTCTTATCTTTCTCCCACGTCTCTGTTTTCTGAAATGGAGAAGCGGACAAGAATAGCGTGTTTGAAAGGTAAAACCAGGATAACACCAGAGGCACATCACCTTGAATAGTGAAAAGAGCAGTAATAATCCTGTCTGTAAATCACCTGCATAGGTAGATCTCTCTAGCTTAATACTGCCTTTCAGGGTAATCATAAATGTAAAGTCAGGTGTGTGAAGATCTCATGCATCTCATCTCATCTCTTAAACCAGTTTAAAACATTCCTACTAGCAGAAGGGAAAAAAAGACAAACCGTTTCTCACTCTGACATATCCTTTGTGCTTTAGGCAACACTTCAAATAATTCGATTTTATTAAGATGTTCCTAATGTGTTGACCCTCTGATTGAATTAAGTCCTGAATTAACGAGGCAGAGCAATTAGTCGAAGACCAGATGATGTGATTACCCTTTCACAACGGAGAATAAAGGTTTAGTTAAATATGCTTCATGCATTCTCTTGCTGTTAGAAAGCCCAGGACAGCTAGATAGTGGTGTCTTCTAGAAATGTTAATGAATGCGCATTTAAAAAATATATAGGAGCTGCATATACAATTGTTGGGATTACATAACTCTGTAGGTCAAATAAGTAAATCTACATTTTATATTATAACCAAGATATAGAAGAAGTAATCTCTGTCCTTTTAACAGGATATGAATTTTGAATAACTTAAGCTTTAGTTTGTGTTGTTTGAAACAATAGCAGTTTTAGACTGTAGCAGTATTTGTGAGTAAATCAGGTCTCAGAGATATAAAATCACCCCATGTGGTCACTAACAATCGCTACCATTGTTAGCTCCTTCCCCTCGCCTGCTCCCAGCAAATCAGTGTCAGTAGCTGTGTCGAGCCATTCGCTGGCACCACTGTGGCAGCCATTGTAGCCGCAAAGGCCAGTGGACATGGTTACACTTCCCAGCCAGAAGGGCTAACAATACTCGACCATGTCCTTTCTCCAGTAAAGCTGTGTCCTTGGAGCAAAGCTAAGGTGCATGTTACAAAACACATAGGCCATGTGGTCCTGTGGGAGCACAGCATGCTGGGAAATGCACCTGACCGATTTAACTGATTTGAAACGGGCCCTTCTGAGGTATTCAGCGAGGACATGAGGAATGTAAAAGCAAGCAGAAGGGAATAAATAAGGGTTTTGTTTTAGTCTTGTTCTAAACTCTGTCTAGAACATTTGTACACAGGAAAAAAGTAGGTATTTGTACACAGGAAAAAAGTAGGTAAGCTGTGTGCTGGTAAAGGGTGTGGTCTTTTGGGATTCACAAATGTGAAAAGGGACAGATGTCAGCCTGTGAGAAGTTCAACCGTATCGTATTCATTCAGTCACCCTCTGAAATCAGTGTCTCGTCTACACTGTAGTCATTTACACATCCTCCAACTGTACCGTGTAAATAGAGAACAACAAGTATTCAACACGTCACTTCTGATGTGACTAAGACTAATAGTTTATTAATTCCTCTACAGATCTGAATAAGTACTGTACATACTTAAGAAACAAAGAAATCTCACTGTTTGTTGTAGCAATCATGTACTTCAACAACAACAGAAAAATTTAACTGATACACACAGGTGCTAAATGGGGCAAGCAGGAGTTGCAAATGTCCATTTACAACCAGTGATTGAATGGTGATCTCTTGTACACCTAAACACAAACTAAAAGCACACCATAATTCATTCTCACTCTCTCTCTCCCTCACACACACTCACTCTCTCCTAATTCTCGAGGGCCCCCATGCTGATTCCCCTATGGTGCATTGTGTAAATCATGGAAACACAACTGTCAGCAGGCCTTCATTGAAATGACCGAGGATATAATGGAGACCCTTTATGTCTTGAAAATAAAGACGGATTGTTCAAAGCCTTCAATGTATATTCTACTCGCCAGCTACAGCTTTCATGATCGGTTCAGTATAACACTTCATATCCTATGGAATAAAAGCATTGGCATTGCACACCAAGTCTGAGTGAAAATACATCAGCACTCGCATTTCATTTATTCAAAAGGACTTACCCAGGACTCATGGTACAGAACAGTGAGCAGGTACATGGCGTAGTCGTAGTTCTGCTGCCTCAGTGGACAACTGAGGAAAGACAGACACATAAGAAAATTTAAACAATAAGAAAAAAATTCAAAACAAAGGACTCGAAACGTTTTTACAATTAATACGCTTATGATGGAGTGTATAATTTTAAGAGTGTTAAAAGTTAGGATCTCATGAAGAGAACGGTCTACCAAAACTAGCATGTATCGACAATATGAAACCTTTGAATTGCAACGAACCTCAAATCTATTTTGTATAGCAGATTTTCTTTTGTGTGGTAATGAAGAAGTCAGAGAGGATTCAGACCCAGTTTACTCACAAATGCCCAACTCAGCAGAAGTCAAGTAAAGAAGCTTTTATTGTCATTTCAACCACATATAGCTGACGCAGTGCATAGTGAAATGAAACAACGTTTCTCCAGGACCCTGGTGCTACATAAACAACATACATCATATAGTTACAACAGAAACAATAACAGAGAGCTAGGACAGAAGTTTGTCCTAGCTACATAAAGTACAACGTGTGCAACCAGGTGCAAACAGTGCAAAGACAGGAAGTACAAAAAACAACGAGACAGGACACACAGCACTGAAAAGTCAAAAGCAACGAAACAAAATGTAATGTGATGTGCAAACTAGATAAACTGTAAAAACCAGGTAACTAATTACATAAATGTTTGTAAACATATACATAGCAGCATGACAGCGTGAAGTGTGCAAAAAGGCAGTAGCAAAACAGATCAAAAAGAAGTAATCATTATAGCAGTGAGTTGAAGTAGTGCAAATAAGAGTAACATATTGTGAATCTGTTCACACATGTGTGTGTGTGTGTGAGAGAGAGAAAGTTGGTATAGTTCACAGTTCTGGGTGTTGAGGAGCCTGATGGCTTGTGGGAAGAAACTGTTACACAGTCTGGTTGTGAGGGCCCAAATGCTTTGGTACCTCTTTCCAGATGGCAGGAGGGTGAAGAGTGTGTGTGAGGGGTGTGTGGGGTCATCCACAATGCTGCTGGTTTTGCGGATGCAGCGTGTGGTGTACATTTCCGTGATAGAGGGGAGAGAGACTCCAAGAGAAATCCAGAAAGCAAAGTAAAGTGGAGTGTTTTAGGAGCTGAGACCATGCAACTGAGAGGCTTGATGTCCTTCAGTGGAGTCCTCATTATAGTTCAGTGACTGTTACTTGTCTGATGAATCATGTAATGTTATGTCTACTTTGGTACAATGAGTCCACTATACAACACCTTAGGAACATCTTGCCCCTGGGTTTTAGGCATTCCAACAAGTCTCTTTAACACAATCTGCAGAGTTTTATTGCTGTGTGTGACTTTGTCCTCTGTACCTACAGTCAAGCCCGAAATTATTCATACCCCAGGCAAATTCTGACTTAAAGTTACTTTTATTCAACCAGCAAGTTTTTTTTTTTGACCGGAAATGACACAGGCTTCTCCCAAAAGATAATAAGACGATGTCCAAGAGGCATCATTGTGGAAAAAAATATTTCTCAGCTTTTATTTACATTTGAACAAAAAGCGGCACGTCCAAAATTATTCATACCCTTTGCAAATTGTCACAGTCTTTGGGAAAATCCAAAGTTCTATACCATTCCAAATAGTCCAAGCTGTTCTAAAGCATCCTAATTACCCTGATTCATTGGGAACAGCTGTTTTAATCAACTCAACAGGTGAAAAACAGAAGCTCTCTGCTGTTGGTTTGTGGACAGTCATGGTTAAGACAAAGGAGCTCACTGAGGACCTGCGGCTGCGCATTGTGGCTGCTCACATGTCAGGAAAGGGCTATAAGACCATATCTAAATGTTTTGAAGTTCCAGTGGCTACAGTGCAAAGTATTATTAAAAAATACAAGACGTTCTGCACTGAAAAATCTCAGAGGACATGGTCGAAAGCCAAAAGTGACACCTGTGTTGGCCAGGAGGATAGTGAGAGAGGTAAAAAAGAATCCAAGGATCACCACCAAGGCCATCCTGATGAATCTGGGCTCTGCTGGTGGCAACATCTCAAGGCAGAGAGTCCAACACTGCACACCGCTGGGTTCCACAGACGCAGACCAAGGAGGACACCACTTCTCCAGGTAAGGCACACAAAAGCCCGCTTGGCCTTTGCAAATGCTCATCTGGACAAAGAAGAAGACTTCTGGTCTGCTGTTTTATGGGTAGATGAAACAAAAATTGAATTGTTTGGCCACAGTGATGTAGCCTTCATTTGGTGTAAAAAAGGAGAAGCCTTCAACCCTAAGAACACCATCCCCACTGTCAAACATGGTGGTGGGAACCTAATGTTTTGGGGGTGTTTTTCAGCCGGTGGACCAGGGAACCTAATCACAGTAAACGGCACAACAACAACATCAGGCAGTCTGCAGAGAAACTTGGCCTTGGGCACCAGTGGACATTTCAGCACAGCAACGACCCACAACACACAGCAAAAGTGGTGAAGAAATGGTTAGCAGACAAAAACATTAACGTTTTGCAGTGGCCCAGCCAGAGTCCTGACTTAAATCCAATGGCGAATCTGTGGAAGGGGCTAAAGATCAGGGTGATGGCAAGGAGACCCTCCAACCTGAAAGAGTTGGAGCTCATCGCTAAAGATGAATGGGCAAAAATACCAGTGGAGACATGCAAAAAGCTGGTCAGCAATTATAGGAAGCGTTTGATTGCTGTAATAGCCAATAAAGGCTTTTCTATTGATTATTGAGAAGTGTATGAATAATTTTAGACATGCCACTTTTTGTTCAAATGTAAATAAAAGATGAGTAATAATTTTTTCCACAATGATGCCTCTTGTACATTGTCTTATTATCTTCTGGGAGACGCCTGTGTCATTTCTAATCAAGCAAAAACTTGCTGGTTGAATAAAAGTAACTTTAAGTCAGAATTTGCCAGGGGTATGAATAATTTCGGGCTTGACTGTATGCTGTGTTTTAGTCTTGTTGCCAGAACCCTCAGAATGCAAGTGTCTGAGTGCACCCTGTCATCTCAAGGGGCAAGGCCAAAGAGTGCCTCTACCCATAAATGAGTGGTTTTTGAAGCCAAAAACACTGCTCAATCAATATTTTCACCTCAACAAACCTACTCTCAAAGTAATTTGTTCTGTGTTGAATAGACGCATGACTGCAAAAGCAGAACACCGTGTAAGGGCTCTGCCTAAAGGGTTATGAGTGTCTTGACTAGACAGCATGTTGGACATGATAACACTGTGATATTTCATGAGTTTATTTTGTATGTGTGCTCTTGTGTTTTGTCCTATTCTTCCCTGTTGCTCTCGCTTTATGGCTTTTGTCTCAAATTTCCCCTTGGGGATTAATAAAGTACCCTCAAAGTACTTTATTCAATCAAAGCAAATACCATTTTAATAAAAAAACAGATGGTTTTAATTATTGGAAAATATTCCACAAATCAACTTAATATGCATGACATTATAAATAAAAGTAGGTACAATTCTCTTCTGCATCTGAGAAAAAAAACTCCTTACAGAGACTCCTAATGACCTGTGTTTATTTAGATATTTTTTTAAACAGTGCTGCATGTTAAAAGGTGAGAATGCGGTGTACGCTACCTGTCAGTGGTGATGGTGAGTACGTCCGTATCTTTGTTGTAGCGCTCTCCGATCAGTTTGATCATTTTCTTCCTGGCATGATTGTCTAGATTCAAACTGGACAGCTTGACCTAAGGCAATGAGTAAATATTAATAGATATTATTTTGTTTTTATTTCATGTCAAATGTATAAATCTATAGAATAAATACTATATACTGTAGAAATATTTAGGATAAAAATCAGGGAATAAAAAACTTGAGTAAAAGTTGAAATTGTGTAAATATATTTAAAAAAAAATCCAAATCAATCAATCAAAATTTTTATCACTGCACTCAATCAAAAAAAAAAATATTCAAGAGAAATAAAAAAAAACAACCAATATAACTGTCTAAGATTAAATGCTATTTTCTATTAATGCTGCCAATAAAAATACCACATTATTCACTGCACACTAATACAGTCCAGCCATTTTGTTCAAGAAAATTATTGGGTTTGATTCACTGAGCTATTTGTAGAACAGTGATGCTTTTTAAATTTCACTGAAAGGCTAAATGACGTTCATCAGAACAGTTGAACAACTCGGAGTGTAAAGACTTCGCTGACTCTTCAGTATCAGCCAATCACTTCATAACTCATCTAAGATCAGAGCTTCCTTTTTTGATTGAGGAAAGAGAGAGATTACGACTGTGTGTGGTTGCACGTGTGCTCACATCACTGTGCTGCTGATGCAGAGACGTCTGCGTCATTTCACTTGCGACATGTTTCCTTTGATTCATGGCCTTCTCTTCCTAATCCGCTTGGATTAAGGAAGATTCCTGCAAGAGGGTCTTAATCTGACATGTGCCAAGTGCCACGCAAGCATATGGAAGTAGAGGAACTGAGATCTATTTTTATTTCCTCTGGTGGTGTGTATTAGAAATATGATGCAGGAAATGCAGTAAGTAATGTGTTTCATTTGGTTCTAGTTTATAGTATGATTTATCAGTCAGGGATCAAGTTACTGAACTGGTGACTTGGCATGGAAGGATTTCATATTAATCAGTACACTAAATGCTAATTAAGAGAAAGAAACTGTTGGCCAGGAAAGAAAAAAAAAAATATCATCCTGGAACTTTACAACCAAAGAATGTTGCAAAAAAAAAAAAAAGTCATTTAAACTTTTAGACAAGACTCACAGTGAGTGTGACAATTCGAGCATCTGGGTTCCTGAGCGATGGTCCAGCAGACACGAAGTCTTTAGTCTGTATCTGGATGGGGAAATGTTCCTCACACTTTGCATCTGAGTCCAGAGCGGCAGGCCACTCAGTGCAGAACGCTGCAGCAAAGAAAACATAACCTCAGAGTTTGAAAGCAATAATGCAACTGTGAGTTAATGTGTGAAATGCTACCAACAAGAAGAAGGACTTATAAAAGACGTACGTTTGAGGGCTTCACAGTGTTTCTTGATGGCAGCTGGGGTTAAGTGTAGGAAGTTGGGAACCTGTAATACAATGACAATGTTGATTCGCAAAAAAAATACACACCCCATATATACACATTTTTTTTATATATATATATATATATATATATATATATATATATATATATATATATATATATATATATATATATATATATATTTTTTTTGAGACAGAGAGATGGCGCAGCGCTACTTTGCATGGATGGATTTGAGTGAGAACTACTAGAACCTTAGGTTACACAACAGGGAGTAGTCCCTATGATGATTGAACAAGTTAGATACTGCTAACTAGCATGAGTCTGAATGCTCAAGATTAGCAATTTTGTAAAGAAGCACGGCCACTTACAAATGGAATTTTTACTGCTGATTGGACGAGACATCTGTCACTCAAGATATACAAGTATTAGCAAATTGTGTATCTAACTATTTCTTGTACGTGTGTGGAGTTCTGTGTTCACTTTAAACCATTTTATTTTCGATAATGCAACTTTAAATCTACGAAAATAAACATAAAAAAAAAGGGGAAAATGGAATTCATTCAATGCTACTTTGAGGAAGGACATTCATATGATGCGATTTTGGATATACGGATCGTATCATGGCATACAGATTAGCTTGTGATCTCTAAAAACACACCTAAAGAATGCAGGTATGCTTTGAAGAAAAAACTATTCCAGCTTAAAAAATGCATAAGATGCTATAAGAGCAGTTCATACACAAACCAATCAACTTTCTACTATCCTAGCCAGCTGTATGTCCTGTAAATCTTCAAATGTCTCATCCAATCAGCAGTAAGAATTCCATTTGCAAACAATACCATCCTTTTCCTGTTTGTCTGGATTGTTGTTGTGCTTTCAGATTTGTTATTCAGTTTTCTGGATTTGTTTTTCCCCCAGATTTGTCATTTTGTTTTCTGGATTTGTCATTTTGTATTTCTGGATTGGCTATTTTGTTTTCTGGATTGGTTTTTCCCCCCCTGGATTTGTCATTTTGTTTTCTGGATTTGTCATTTTGTTTTCTGGATCTGTTTTTTAACCCTGGGTTGGTCATTTCGTTTTCTGGATTTGTCATTTTGTTTTCTGGATTGGTTATTTTGTTTTCCGGATTTTTCATTTTGTTTTCCGGATTTTTCATTCTGTTCCCGGATTTGTCATTTTGTTTTCTGGATTTGTCATTTTGTTTGTTTTCTGGATCTGTTTTTCCCCCCTGGATTTGTCATTTTGTTTTCTGGATTTGTCATTTTGTTTTCTGGATTGGTTATTTTGTTTTCCGGATTTTTCATTTTGTTTTCCGGATTTTACATTCTGTTCCCGGATTTGTCATTTTGTTTTCTGGATTTGTCATTTTGTTTGTTTTCTGGATCTGTTTTTCCCCCCTGGATTTGTCATTTTGTTTTCTGGATTTGTCATTTTGTTTGTTTTCTGGATCTGTTTTTTCCCCCTGGATTTGTCATTTTGTTTTCTGGATTTGTCATTTTGTTTTCTGGATTTGTCATTTTGTTTGTTTTCCGGATCTGTTTTTTCCCCCTGGATTTGTCATTTTGTTTTCTGGATTTGTCATTTTGTTTTCTGGATTTGTCATTTTGTTTGTTTTCCGGATCTGTTTTTTCCCCCTGGATTTGTCATTTTGTTTTCTGGATTGGTTATTTTGTTTTCTGGATTGTTTTTTTCCCCCCTGGATTTGTCATTTTGTTTTCTGGATTTGTCATTTTGTTTCCAGGTTTTTTTTTATTTTGTTTTGCACTTCTCAGCCACTGTAGTATAGCCTATATAAAAAGCATAAAACAAAAATACCACCATTTACAAAGCCAATATAACAAAATGCAGCAAAATCTTCTCACAACTAATCTAATCTAGCTTGTCTCACCTTTATGAGTTCCAGATTGCCCTTTTTCTCAGGAGGCACTCCTCTTTTCACCGGGTAGCCCATTCGCACTGGTAGTGGCACAGCGTCAGGTTTAAAAGACTTAGCAGTGGGATAAACTGCAGTCCAGTCCTGATCCACCACCATCCGCTCTGTCCGCGGCTCTCCAGCCTGCATTTCACAGAGGAAAAAAAATTGCATGTCATTCTGAAACCCTAACTGGAGCTTTAACATTAAACTGAATAAAACTAATAAATCAACACTTGCCACCCGTCTCGGTTTCCTCATGCCCCGGCTGCCTCTATCTGATACCCCTGAAATAGAAATAAAGACAGCTGTGAAATAGTTGAAGGGTTCATTAAAGGTGATCACAACTAACAAGTCAACTAACTTAAGCTGTTGTGATCAATTGTGGTTTCGATTAAAAAAAAAAAAAAAAAAGCATTCGTTCATTTTATTTGCCTTGTTAACTGCCGTTGGTGTGAGAGATCCAAACAAATGAACAAACAAAAAAGGTCTTAATCTTAAAACAGTTCTTAAAGTAATTATAGGCTGTACGTATGACATGACTATACTGTATGTCTTGTATCTCAGCATTATAACTGTTATATTAAATCTAGTTGTTAATGCTCACCTTCATAGAAAACAAGACACCAATCTTTGAAGTGAAAAAAGTACATGTTGTGGCTTCCACATCACTACTTTAGAGCCTTGTAGTAATTTAATACAGCAATAATATGCCATAAACCACCCCTGGCCTTGTACCCCTGCTGATCCTACTTATTAGCTAATAAACAGTTATTATTGAGCTAAAGTAGCAGCAAATACACTAGCATGAGCAGGGGGTGCATCAGGACAGTGCTAACCAAAAAGCACTCCCTTTTTTTCCCCATTTGTCAGGGTTTGTGAACTAGTTAAAAGTGCAGGTTTTAGTGTGGGAAGAATAACTGGATTATGTGGACAGGACAATAACAGGAGTGTTTTGTCTGATGTCACGTTAGTTATGGATAAAAAAAAAGCTTTCGGCTGCTCCCTGTTCGGGGTCGCCACAGCAACTTGGCAAATGTTTTACGCCGGATGCCCTTCCTGACGCAACCCTCCCATTTTTCCGGGCTTGGGACCAGCACTGCATCCAGTGGCTGGGGTTGAGGCATTGGCTGGGAATCGAACCCGGGCCTTCCGCATGATAGGCGAGAAACCTACCACTGAGCCACCAATCGCATTTGGGACAGTTTCTGTTCAATACATCACACAGATCTTTGTCCTGAAGTACTCAATGTATTGAGCATGTTCATTTTCCTGGCTTTAATACTGAACCTCTTCAATTTACATTTGCAGACTCACATTTATTCCATTGTATTCAACTTAATGTTAAGGACTTTACTCAAAAGCTCAACATCAGCAGCTTGTGCACCTGGAAAATCAAACTCACAACCTTTTGATCACTGAAATACCACTTTCCTATTAGAGATCATTGTGGATTAGCTAATAGTTTGAACCAGGGTTTGTTCAAGCAGGGAAAAAGGGACAGGACAGGACAGGACAGAACAGGACAGGGGTTACCTGAGGATGAAGGTGAGAGAACCTACGTCCACACATTACAATAGCTTCAGTCTCATTAGTTGTTACGAGTCTCAGCCCTCAACACTGTGTGAAGGTTTATGAACCTGTGTTAGATGAGAAACTTGCACTGAACAGTAAACTAGCTAACAGGCTGCACCACAAGTCTTATCTTTTTAATTCAGACTAAGCCAAAAGCTTGTGGAAAATACTGACTGTTATGTTTACTTCGTTGTAAATCTGCGTGCATATAAAAGCGAAGACACACGAAGACACACACACACACACACACACACACACACACACACACACACACACACACACACACTGGCTGTGTCCTCTTAATGACAGAATTAAACCGTTTATTATAACAGTGCAGCCACTGATACTGTCCTATATCCCAAATACTACCTACAGATCAGACAGAACAGATAGTGGGAATAAAACCCTCACCCGCGCCATTACTCGTCGGCAGTCCTATGGAGTATGCGGTTCTTTGGTTAAGTACAATAAGTGTGTAAAATCCGTTACTTTTGCATTTCAACCTAATTAAGGACGACAGCACGGGGTTGAGCGCGGACGCCGCCATGATGCTTGTGTCCGGGAATGTCACGCAACGTTAGAGGGCGCACACATGCACTGAGCTTCATATCATTTCCGCGCTTACTCCTTAGGTGTAAATGCGATCTAGAACTGCGCCATGCGTGTGCGTAGCAAAGGAGCGTACAACGTACTACGGTGGCTCAGACGGCGTATATCCTCACCTGTATTAAAAGGCGAAGTAAAAAAAAAAGTTTATCCCTCACTCCTGCCATGCTACAGGGCATGCAGATTAAAACAGAGCAAAGTATGGTTGGCACATAAATACGCATTTAAATATTTTGTTCATCTTACTGATTTTGTCAAAACATACCTCAAAATGTATTATCTTCTTCTTCTTTCAGCTTTTCCCTTCAGGGGTTGCCACAGCGAATCATCTCTCTCCACCTACCCCTTTTTTGCATCCTCAACACTTGCACCCACTAGCTTCATATCCTCATTAATTCCATCCATATACCTCCTCTTTGGCCTTCCTCTTTGCCTCCTGTCTGGCAGCCCCATGTCCAACATTCTCCTACCGATATACTCACTCTCCCTCCTCTGAACATGTCCAAACCATCTTAATCTGGCCCCCTCTAACTTTGTCCCCCAAACGTCCAACATAAGCTGTCCCTCTGATGTACTCGTTCCTAATCCTGTCCAATCTTGTCACTCCCAAAGAGAACCTCAACATCTTCAGCTCTGCTACCTCTAGCTCTGACTCCTGTCTCTTCCTCAGTGACACTGTCTCTAAACCATACAGCATGGCCAGGGCTCACCACTGTCCTGTACACCTTCCCCTTGATTCTAGCTGATATTTTCCTATCACACAGAACTCCCGACACCTTTCTCCACCCATTCCAACCTGCCTGCACTCGCTTCTTTACCTCTTTCCCACACTCTCCATTACTCTGGACTGTTGACCCCAAGTACTTAAACTCCTGTACCTTCTTCACCTCTTCACCCTGTAACCTTACTGTTCCACTTCCCTCCCTTTCATTCACACACATGTACTCAGTCTTACTACGACTGACTTTCATTCCTCTTCTCTCCAGCGCAAACCTCCACCTCTCCAGGTTTTCCTCCACCTGCTCCCTGCTCTCACTACAGATCACAATGTCATCTGCAAACATCATTGTCCAAGGAGACTCCTGTCTGACCTCCTCTGACAACTGGTCCATCACTATAGCAAACAGGAAGGGGAACAGACTCTTCTCCATTCCTCAGGCATCCTCTCACTCTTTAAAACCCTGTTGAACAAACTAGTAAAAAATTCCACTGCTGCCTCTCCTAGATACTTCCAGACCTCCACCGGGATGTCGTCAGGACCAACTGCCTTTCCACTTTTCATCCTCTTCAAAGCCTTCCTGACTTCATCCTTTCTAATCTCATCTACTTTCTGTTCCACAGAGTTCACCCCTTCTACTCTTTTTTCCCTCTCATTTTCCTCATTCATCAGCTCCTCAAAGTACTCCTTCCATCTCCTCTGTACACTCTCCTCACTTGTGAGCACCCTTCCATCTCTATCCTTAATAACTCTAACTTGTTGCACATCCTTCCCATCTCGATCCCTCTGCCTAGCTAACCTGTACAAGTCCTTCTCTCCTTCTCTAGTGTCTAACCTAGTGTACAACTCGTCATATGCCTTCTGCTTGGCCTTAGACACCTCCCTCTTCACTCTGCGCTGTAACTCCTTGTATTCCTGTCTTTTTCTCTTCCGTCCTGTCCATGTCCCACCCCCCTTTTTCCCCTTGGGCCCCCATTCCACCACCAAGTCTCCTTATCTTCTTTCCTCCTTCCAGATGACACACCCAGCACCTTTCTCCCTGATCACTTCTGCTGTAGTTTCCCAGTCATCATAGTCTTCCTGACAGTGTTCGGGGCTCAGACACAGTCGCCCAGTTCAAACGTAGAGCAAAGACATATCTCTTTAGCCAGGCATACACCTAATAAATCCCATAACTTTGTACTCCAATACATCTGATTAAATGCACATCATCATGTAGTGCCTGCTGATATTATGAATAGCAGCTACGCTAATTCGTTTCCATTTGTTTCCCTTCTTCTACCCACCACCGAGACACACAGAGATTGTGCCAGCTCCAGTGGCATCCAGAGATGGACCAGCTCCAGCTGGGTTCTGCTTTCTGAGGACTGGAGTATTCAAAGCAACACTGCCAACCATATGTGGACATTTTACACATAACATTCTACACATGCTGTATCTGCATCACACAACTAATGCAGAAAGGACATTGTTCATATCACACTCTCCGGTGTAACCCAGATGAGGAGGGTTCCCTTTTGAGTCTGGTTCCTCACAAGGTTTCTTCCTAATACCATCTAAGGGAGTTTTTCCTTGCTACAGTTGCCTGAGTCACCTCAGGCTTGCTCACTAGGGAACATTTTGTCTAACATCTAGGACTGTTTGTTTGTATGATTATTGTTTCTTATGTTCTGTAAAGCTGCTTTGAGACAATGCTCTTTGTGAAAAGCGCTATACAAATAAAATTGAATTGAATTGAATTGACTCATCTGGCAGCACTACCTGACCACCCAGAGCCTACCTCAACTTCTGTCTAAATTCCTCACAACATTCCTCCTTTTTCAGCTTCCACCACTTGGTTTTCTTCTCTATCTTTGACCTCTTCTTCTTACAGACCATCAAAGTCATCCTAAACACCACCATCCTATGCTGTCTGGCTACACTCTCTCCCACTACCACTTTACAGTCACTAATCTCTTTCAGATGGCCTCTTCTACATAGGATGTAGTCTACCTGTGTTCTCCTACCTCCACTCTTGTAAGTCACTCTATGCTCCTCCCTCTTCTGAAAATAAGTATTAACCACACCCATGTCCATCCTCTTAGCAAAGTCCACTACCATCTGTCCTTCTAGGTTCCTTCGTTTAACTCCAAACTTGCCCATCACCTCCTCATCACTTCTGTTCCCCTCACCAACATGTCCATTAAAATCCGCTCCTACCACCACTCTCTCACCGTGGGAATACTCTCCATCACCTCATCTAATTCACTCCAGAATCTCTCTTTCTCCTCTAACTCACAACCTACCTGTGGGGCATAACCACTAACAACATTCAACATCACCCCTTCAATCTCTAACTTCAGACTCATCACCCTGTCTGACATTCTCTTCACCTCCAGAACATTCCTCACAAACTCCTCCTTCAGGACCACACCTACCCCATTTCTCTTTCTATCCACACCATAATAAAACAGCTTGAATTCTGCCCCTATACTACGAGCCTAGCTACCCTTCCACCTAGTCTCCTGTACACACAGTATATCCACCTTCCTTCTCTCCATCATATCAGCCAGCTCTCTACCTTTCCCTGTCATAGTACCAACATTCAGAGTTCCTATTCTCAGTCCTACACTCTTACCTTTCCTCTTCTCTCTCTGTCTGTGCACTGTCCTCCCTCCTCTACTTCTTCGACCAACAGTAGCCCAATTTCCACCGGCGCCTTGTAGGTTAACCCGGGCCTTGACTGATCCGGTATGAATTTCAGAGTACTGACGATTCGCATGGTTAAATTTGGCAATGTTTTATGCCGGATGCCCTTCCTGACGCAACCCTCTCTATTTATCCGGGCCTGGGACCGGCACAGAAGTCACTGGACTGTGACCCCCATGGCTAGATTGCACGTAGGGTTTTCAGTGTTCAGCCTATATATGTATGTCTTGTAGCCTAATAGTATGGTATAGTGTAGAATAGTATGGTGTAGTGTAGTGTAATATAGTATGATATAATATGGTATGTTATGTATTGTGGTCTGGGGTAGTTTAATGCAGTGTAATGTGGTATGGTATAGTATTGTATTGTGTGTTTTTTATATGGTGTAGTGTAGTGTGTATGGTATGGTATATTACAGTATTTAGGGTGGGCGTGGTCGAGCGCCGGTTAGTACATGGTGGGCGGGGCCAGGAAAAATGAGTGGCAGCGAACCACACCTGAGCGCCGTGAGAGAGCTGAGCAGCACAGATGTGTGTGTGTGTGTTAGCAGTAAAAATAAGCAAAATAAAAGCACTGAAAAGCGAGCGAAGTAGTAATAAAGAACGTTTTTGAGTTTGAGTCCTCATTAACCCATTAGTTCCTAGTTAACCCATTAACTATAGTATAGTATAGAGTAGAGCAAAGCAGAGTAAAGTATAGTATGATATGGTGGGATGTAAAGTAGTATAGCTTGTAGTATGTCATACCCTGGTATAGCACAGTATAGCATAGCAGAATGTAGTATGGTATGACAAGCTTTGGTATAGTGTAAAGTATAATATAGTATGTTCTTACTGATATAGTGGAGTAGAGTATATCTCTCTTTTTTCAGTTAAACAGTATGGTGCTGTTTCTCCACTCTTTCATTATTGCTGCTTGTATTATCGGATTCTAATATCATACCCAAAAGAAGCAGTTAATCTGCTTTAATCTAACCCAGAAGACAACACAGACTTCTCTCTCTCTCTCTCTCTCTCTCTCTCTCTCTCTCTCCCGCTCCCTCTCTCCCATGTGCTCCAGCAGCATCACTGTTCAGAGTCAAACACCGTCTCTCAATTGCACATGGTTTTCTCTCTCCGCGGTATTTGGACCTTGGTATTTATACAGGTAATTATACCTTTGCTAATTTTTTTTTATTCGATTGAATTGAACAAATTGAATATAAAATGACTTTATTAACTTATGAAATTATGATTTTTAAAACATCCCATAAAGTATCAGAAGGAATTGCGCATGCTCATTTTTTTGTTGGCCCAAACAGGAGGATTTGTTATTAATGATGTTATCTTTCTTGCCATTTTTTTTTTATTGTACATATATCAGTAACTGAAAATGACGTCTTTGAAACAGTTTGGTGGTTGGTGGTGAGGTTGAAGTGACACATTCATTGTGGAAACTATACAATGATATTAAATACAAAGAAATATTGTTTATCCCCCAAGGGCCTGGGATCCGGTTGTGTTTTAACCCTAACACATGATGATTATGGAAATTAAACTTTGTATTACAACTACATTTGGTGAAATTACCCTCTTTAGGACACAGAAGCGAACATAATAAAGCAGCAGCGATCAAATTATGTAATGTTCATAAGTTGATGACTGCACTACTGTACAAAATATTTAACAGTTTTGTGTTTTTTTCCTGTAAGTAGTGTGAAATTCAGTTTCCAGATAGATAGATAGATAGATAGATAGATAGATAGATAGATAGATAGATAGATAGATAGATAGATAGACAGAATGACAAAAGTATGTAACATCTTCTTTAATGAATATGTGATAAGTATTTAAAAATCAAATATTATTGGTCACCTAAAGCACATGTAGTGAAATGCTTTTTTTTTTTACTCTTCCGAAGCATAAAAATAGAATAGAATAAAATAAAATAAAATAAATATAGACTAAGAATATAATTACAATTTAGTACAGGAGTACATATACATTACAACTGACATAATATGAATATGACTATGATATGCATTATCATTACTATTATGAGTAAAGGGCAAATGTGTCCAGTTATGTGGAGTGTTGTGCATATAAACAATATATGCTGTGAAAAAACAGCCAACAAGCTCTTTCATATCCTGTGTCATACCCTCTGAACAGCATTGGGATCCTCTTAGTTGCAATATCCCACCCTCCCTTTCATTCTTGCCATATTGTAACGCTGCCAGATGTTGTACATAGACATCCTTGGATCAGGTCTGACATCCTAGAGGGTCCTGAAAAAGCTGTGAATTCCAGCTTTTTATTCTTATTAAATTAAATATACAATAAATCTATTTTTATTTCGGTCGTTTTCTACCTTTTCTTTACATTTCATTTTTAAGAATTTGTTTGTTTTCTCAGATTTTTCTAGGACATTTTCTTGTTTTTCCAACAAGAAATATGTTGCACTGTATGTGTGGTGTGTTTCAATTACATTTCTAGTTTAGTTTTCATGTAGCTATTGATTTGCAGCATACGGCATTCCATCAGTATGTTTTATGGGTCTTAAACAGAAAATAACAGCTGAGTATTAGTAGTGAATAATCATAGAGCTTAATACTCAATCCCTAGAAAATCTGAAAAGGCAGCTGTAGAAAATCAAGCTTTCATCTAGCTGTAATGGTGAATGGTGTCATTTTCATTTCCTTTTAGGTTGTAATCCTTCAGTAGTTTTTTAATTTAGTTGAAGCAACTGAACAATGCTTGTGAATTTGCTGTATTCTGTTGCTGCATTCCTGTGACACTATGTAAATATAATATAACATAAGGTAAATGTATTTTGTATTATAAGTTTTTTCAGGTTAGGGAAATTTGTCTGTTCCACTTTCCAACACGCTGTCTTTTGGTGTGGAGCAGAAAAGCATGTGTGTAAATGGCTGTCAATTGTTTTGTCATGGAAAGAATAATAGAGCTATAATCTGATTATTTAAGCTAGGCGCACTTATGTCTGTACAACAGCATCACAGTTTTATGTGCTTGGTCACGCCAGCTTTGAGTTGATGTTCATGTTGCAGAATGATCTGTGATGTGTTTTCATACATATCTGTTATGTCTTGAAGCATTGTGAATGTGTTATGCAAATAATAAGTTCTCAGAGACATGGGGGCCAAAAGGTAGACTTTTTATTAAACAAACATAAAGTGAAGTCAAGTCAGTCTGCAGAGTGACTGTTTTACAAGGTTCTTCCTTTTATACCTTTCTACTAAATGGTGATCTCATCAAGCTATATTTCTTCCATCTAAGCTATCCTCCTTAACTTTGCGTATTACCACCAGGTTATTTTGTTTTTAAAATGTTCACATCTCCCCACAAACAAACCCTGACTAAATCTACTAACACATATTGATGCTTCTTCATAGATTATACATTGTATGAGTAAATCTATTTTGATTGGTTATTGATTAAATGCACCTGCTCTGGGATTCTGCATCTCTGGTTCAGCTGGTTGTCTAGGTGAATTTGGAGGACCGAGAAATTCAATCCAGATGAGGACAGTAGGTGTGGTGAGGTCTGTCAGCACATCTGCTGTTCTGAATGACAGGGGCATGAGTGGACACAAGGCTCCTGTTTCCATCCTTTTTTAAACCTACAAAGACTGCTTTCCATAGGCCAAATGTCCAGCCCCTGCTCATGGTGCAAAGATTGATGGTTGCCTTGAGGAAAAGACTGACCTATTAATTTAGGCTGCTTGACTCACATTTCCTTTTTGTTTCTAGACTGACTGGTCTGTTAAATAGATAAGGAATAGATATAAGATAAGTGCCTGGAAAAAAACTCAGAGCAGACTGTACCTATATATATGATGCCATGACTAACAAGCTTTTGTTGTTGAAAATATTATCTCTGTTAACGACATAGACTGATATAGTATTACTGCCTGTAACTATTTCACATGTGCTTAATTCTGTTACACATGTAGAGCATTGAAGGGATCTCTCTATGACTGACAAGTCACATGAACACCTCAGATATTTTACCTCCATGTAATGCCTGGTCCAGTAACCACTGTTAATCACGCTCATGAAATATGCAGGACAGTGCAATGTCACTGTGTGCAATTCCATGCTCTTTATTTCAATGGCCTGCCATTTAGAATCATTTTCCTGTTTTATCATATTATATTAATAAGCCTTAATAAGATTCTAAGGTTGTTAAATTTACACCAAAAATGCTTTTGACTACTTTATATTTTTTTTTGCAAAGTTTTTTTCTTTTCTTTTTTCATTTTTTAAGCATTGTTATGACAAATGCAACTTTTAAGTAATAAAATATTCAGTGTTCCTTATGCTTGACCTTTTCCTAATAATAAGGCAGTAAAATAATAAATAGCAAAAAAAAGCTGCTGAAAAACTGCTGTTTATAAGACCACAGATAATGATTTACTCTGCAGACTCATTAGAAAGTGATAGCCCCGCTTGCACGACATGAAATTTGCTTGTAGTGAAGCATTACAGACGATAACGACAATAACGAAAGGAAAAGGCAGCGTAGCCTTAAAAAACTGGAGGCTCCAGCAAAGTCACCTCAGATAGTCTCTTGCTTTAATAAGTTTAATATTGTTCTAATTTCAGTGTGTAAAAAAAACAAAAAACAAATCAAGGTTTGATATTTTCTGCAAATTCCTGGTTCTGGTCTAATACAGACGTGGGCAAGCAAATAATCTATCTCTACTAGCTAGTTCATTTACTGACGTTTTCAGTTGAGAGTTCGATGTTTGAATTTAGCAAGACTCTCTTTGTACATTTTACTTAGCTGTTTAGTCTGCTATTTATCAAGCTTCTTTAAAGGTGCCGAGTTACCTCAAGAGTAGGAAGGGAGTAGCTGAGTACTAGACGCCATAGTGAAGAATATTCTAGATACAATGGGTTTATCAATCATTTATCAATCCTTTAGTAAAGTCTGTATAAATGTATGGGGGGCACGGTGGCTTAGTGGTTAGCATGTTTGCCTCACACCTCCAGGGTTGGGGGTTTGATTCCCGCCTCCGCTGTGTGTGTGTGGAGTTTGCATGTTCTCCCCGTGCCTCGGGGGTTTCCTCCGGGTACTCCGGTTTCCTCTCCCAGTCCAGAGACATGTGTGGTAGGTTGATTGGTCATCTCCAAAATAATTGTCCATAGTATGTGAATGAGAGTGTGTGTGTGCCCTGCGATGGGTAGGTACTCCGTCCAGGGTGTATCCTGCCTTGATGCCCAATGACGCCTGAGATAGGCACAGGCTCCCCGTGACCCGAGTATAGTTCGGATAAGCGGTAGACAATGAATGTATAAATGTAGACTATACCAAACTAAAAACTTTGGTAGTGTGTAAATTTGTGGATCTGCCAGTCATTTAAATGTAACAACGACTACAAATCTTCATAAAAGGCAAAATGACATCTAAAGGCTGAAAGAGCACCTCCTAATTACGTCTTACAATAATGTAGCTCAACCACTGCACAGCATTTTAGTTCTAGTTTTAGTATTGAAGAATGTTAAATATGTTGTTGCTTATGGATTTCTCGAGTGAATGTGCATATAACATTTCTCACAGAAACAGCTATTTCTTTCTAAACTTTATAGATGGCTTTAAAGCTACGTTTCATGAACATTTCTTTTAGAATCAGGAAACATCACTGTCATTGTTTTAAAGTACTTAAAAATTTGACATGATCTAAATAAATCATTTTCTCTAAACTAAAATTTTTTACAGGCAGGCATATTACTAATTTTGAGATTTCTCCAAGACGTCTCCAACAAGAGTTGCTTATCTATAGTATGCCTATAAAGATTTAACCTCTGTAAACTAATGAGCTGTTTTATTCGGAAATTTCAAAGCAATCAGTTTCCTGATTTTTGTCTGAGACAACATCTACAGTTTACACTTGGAGGATACTGAGGATAAAATCTATTGTCGAATTGATTGTGTTGAAAATCTTTAGTCATTTAACAAGTCTGTGAAATGTCTAACTTCGGTATATATACTATGTTTTAAATATCTGTTGACCTTATTTGAAGTGGAGTAAACGGTGTTATTATAATGGTGTAATGGTCAATTATAAGTTTCATCACTAATTCAGACTTGAAGTAATTGAGGTTTCTTTCCATTTATACTTTCCCAGGTGGGGAATATTGAATAACACTTCCGCTGTAGTCATCGATGAACTCCGGTGGTCACACCATCATCAACTCCATCTTTCCTTCTATTGCTTGAACCTGAAACCTTTCTTTCTCCCAAGAGCCATGGAAGCGCATCAGAAACGTCCCATTCGTCTCCTGTGTCGCGCACAACATTTTGATTGGTCTGGGAGCAGCGACACCGTTGTAACCAAAATCGGCTCTCCAAACGGGGACACTCTGATATGCCTGGACTCCGAGCGCAGCCTAGAAGAAGCTCCAGTAGCCATGCTGGAGGCACCAGTAGATAGCCCGTGCTGCTCTCCTGTTTCAGAGCAACAGAAACCCATGGTGAATAATGAATCAGGCCTACTAGATGGAAATACAAAAGAGTTAACGGCGCACAGAGAAGACAGGGAGCCGTGTTCCTGCTCCTCGCCCTCCCTTTCTAGCAGCCCCGCTCCCCCTTTCTTCAAGCGCAAACCCTACCGTACCAAGCCTAGCATGCAGGGTGATGTCTACAATTTCCTAGAGAGACCTGCAGGCCTGAAATGCTTCCTCTATCACTTCCTGGTGTGAGTAGATTTGCTTATCCCCGCTCTTGCATTTTTGAACAAGTATGATTACATATAAATCCAATGAATTTGGGCCTGTTGATATTTCACAGTTAGCCATTTGATTGATAATATTGACCAAAACTGGTCATTGAAGTTGTTACGGTTTTCAATCTGGGGGGGGGCACGGTGGCTTAGTGGCTTAGTGGTTAGCACGTTTGCCTCACACCTCCAGGGTTGGGAGTTCGATTCCCGCCTCCGCTGTGTGTGTGTGTGGAGTTTGCATGTTCTCCCCGTGCCTCGGTGGTTTCCTCCGGGTACTCCGGTTTCCTCCCCCAGTCCAAAGACATGCATTGTAGGTTGATTGGCATCTCTAAAAAATTGTCCGTAGTGTGTGATTGTGTGTGTGATTGCGTGAGTGAATGAGAGTGTATGTGTGCCCTGCGATGGGTTGGCACTCCATCCACGGTGTATCCTGCCTTGATGCCCAATGACGCCTGAGATGTGGATCGGATAAGCGGTAGACGATGAATGAATGAATGAACTTTCAATCTGTAAACATGAAACTGTGTCAGAGTGCATCATGGTAATTCATTTTCTGATTGGAAATTTAATCAGGACTTGTAAAAGTCATGTGACCACATTTTTGGAAATTCACGCAGCTCCATTTCTTTTTCTTTTGCAAATAGTAATTTACCAGCATCAATTTTCTCATGTGGGGGGCATGGTGACTTAGAGGTTAGCACAGTTGCCTTGCACCTTTGTGGTTGGGGGTTTGTTTCTTGCCCTGTACTTTGGGAGTTTCCTCCCCCAGTCCAAAGAGAAATGCCAGGCTGACTGGCATTTCTAAATTGTCCGTATTGTGTGAATGTGTATGTGTGTGTGTGATTGTGTCCTGCAGTGGATTGGCATTCTGTAAAGGGTGTCCCTCACCTTGTGCCTGGAGTCCCCTTGCATAGGCTCCAGATTTCCTGCTACCCCGCTTAGAATAAATAAAGAAAATGGATTACAGCTATAAATACAGAATTTGCATAGTTTTGTCTTCACGTTATTTCCACAGAGGCCACTCAGAGGTATCAGAGACTCAGGACCAGCATTCTATGCATAGTATGTAATTTATCACTGTATTCTTGTGTGTGAGGCTGTGTATATTTATGCACACTCCTGACAGTGTAAGCTGATCATGAGGAGAGCTGCTTCCGAATGACAGGGAACCCTGATAATTGTCCGGTGGTGATACCTTAGTGAGTGAGAGGTAATTGAGATGTTCACAGGTGTACGCTTATTCATTAAATTACCCTTTCCTTCTCCAAGACTCTTTCTTTCACTCACACCGACACTCGATGTGTCATCAAAAATGATAAAATACGACGTATTGTGCAGCTGGTGTTCTACTTCATCTACTCCCTAAACTCCAGTACAGCATAACCTATACCATAATATCATGAGGAACTGACCCCCATTAGGAAAGACTGGAAAGGTGTCTGACTGAAACCACACGACTGTGAGGGGTCATGTGGACTCTGTAGAAGTTAAAGAAATAGAAGTTCTAGATATAAATGCTGCAAAAATGTTCTCATAAATTGCAGTTGGTGTTATAAAAGACACTTCCATTGGCTGAGAAGGTTTCATGGCTTTAGTAATCATGCTGAACGTGAAGGTGGCTCTTAGTTCTCAGGGACAAGATTATTTCAACAATCTTGGATGGAAAAATATACAGAGCAGTAGAAAAGACCTTCAGTTCATTTGATTCAAGATTGAAGATTTTTATTTGTCACTTACACAGGTTATATACACTACACAATTTGAAACGTGAAATGCAAACGATGCTATTTGATGGATTGATTCAATACTACACAGGTGAAAAAGTTCATGAAAATACAACCAATCTTCCCCGGACAGGTACACCACATAATATTTCAGAACACTCTCTCAGACTAATGATAAGAAAGGTAACTGGAAAAGTTTTGCAGGATGACCTGAAAGCAGCAGGAATAACGGTTACACAAAGAAGCACAAGCAATAAACTGCACCACAACCTGCTCCATTTCTTCACCCCATGCAAAGTCCACTCTCCTGACTTGAATCTAAGTCTATACATTCTAAATTTTTAATTTAACCTCTAAGAGGCAATAATCTAATTACTTCTTATCATAGATAGCTTTGCAACAATGTAGGAAACAATTTGGTCACCAATACTTTTTCTCTATCAATTTTGTTTTTTAAAGCTACCCTTTTTCATGCTTATGAATACAAACTGTTTATTTATTCATAATATGAAAAACACATTAATGGCAGTAAAATCAAATAATAAAAACAGAAAACTCTCAGGATACTTATTTCCTCTCAATGGAAGTACATATGTTACAAACCACATAAAAAGAAGAAAAACAAATCTTTACACATATACTCAGTTAGAGAAACCAGCCAGAGAACATTACCACAGCTGATCAATTACAGCATGATGTTATCCAGAGACATAGCAGGAACTTGGAAAATGTTAAACCTACTCCTCCTCACTTGTAGTATCTTGAGTATGAATAATACTCAGAATAATAACTACCTGAAATATCCAGTAGGTGGTGATACTACTCTGTGTCACTTACCCAGTTTGTAATAAGAGCAGTGAACAGCAGAACAGTAATGAGTAATTATTCACTAAACAGATTAGAGCTTTAGATTTTATGTTTTTATTGGTGCATTAGTCCAGATTGGATCTCTAGGTTTAACTAAATGAAGTAGATCACCACAAAATTCACCTTCTAGTACTGCTCATACTCAGTAAGCATTAACCGAAGACTTTCATGACATCACTTTTAGCTGCTGTATATTAAGTATTGCCTTTATAAAGGTAACTCACAAGCAGATTAATCTATCAGCCATTATTATTTTTTATTGATAAATACAAATTAGTTGATACAGCCTACATCTCAGTAGAACACACTGAGTGTTGATTTGTAACATGCTTATCTGATCTATACTCGGGTCACGGGAAGCCTCATCCATCCATTTATCTAATTTAGAGATGCCAATCAACCTACCATGCATGTCTTTGGACCGGGGGAGGAAATCCCGGAGGCACGGGGAGAACATGCAAACTCCACACACACGGCAGAGGCGGGAATCGAACCTCCAACCCTGGAGGTGTGAGGCAAATGTGCTAACCAAAGATTGCAAGTCCATTTAATTTTATATAAGTGTCTTTTATATAAGTGAATTTTATAGAAAGTGTCTGTTTATTAAAAAACTATATTTTTTAGCTGGAAGATTAATTGGGATAGCCTTTTAGTAGTTGGCGACCCGTTGTTCTCTGTAGACTACTTACAGCTTGTCTTTCACAGATGTAGCTTTTACCGTCTGAAATAAATATTTGTCTATGTCAATCATCTATGATTTTTAGCATAGTAACTGTAAAAGGGGGTTCAAATAATGGCCGTTATCTAATAGTGGATATTCAGTTCTAATGTAGCAAACTGTTGTTAGTTATTGGATGATCCTCTCTAGCAAGACCTCATCAGACTGGGAAAGATGATGAACTGTTGAAGTGTGAAGATTCTACATAAGCTCACAGACACATTCATACTTACATTTACAGCAATTGACAGAGTGACTTACATTCATCTCATTTATACAACTGAGGTGTTGAGAGTTATGGGCTTCGCTCAAGGGTCCAGCAGTGGCAGCTTGACAGTGCTAGGATTTTCATCTCAGGACCTTCCGAACCTTCAACGGCTACCAAACTCCCATTATTGGCAGCTGTAACTGTGAGAGCACAGACAATTTTGCTTTATTGGGATTCAAACTTGTAATCTTCCTATGAATGTATAATGCGTCTCTGTCGCCCCACGTGTAAGGCTTTACGGTTGTCAAGTGTGCCTATTATGGGAACACAGGGCAGGAGGAAGTAATCATAATAAAGCAGGGAATGAACATGTGCCTTATAACATTGTGTCTGGCTGCATTATATCCCACTATTATTCAACAGTCAGTTGATTTCGGAATCTGGGTTTAGACATTGAACAATTGTAAACTTTCAGTTTGGTAAAAGTTAAACACTGTTAATCTGGAGCACTATTTAAAGCATTTCAGTACAAGTTGGTTGCCTTTTTTCTTTACTGGGATCATGATCTGACCTAGACAAAGATTATGTACATTTTTCAGAATATTCATACATACAATGATCAGGCTCAACATTATGAGCAGTGACAGGTGAATTGAATAACACTGATTATCTCCTCATCATGGCACCTGTTAGTGGGTGGGATATATTAGGCAGCAAATTAACATTTTGTCCTCAAAGTTGATGTGTTAGAAGCAGGAAAAATTTACAAGCGTAAGGATTTGAGCCAGTTTGACAAGGGCCAAATTGTGATGGCCAGATGACTGGATCAGAGCATCTCCAAAACTGCAGCTCTTGTGGGGTGATCCCAGTCTGCAGTGGTCAGTTTTCTATCAAAAGTGGTCCAAGGAAGGAACAGTGGTGAACCGGCGACAGGGTCATGGGCGGCCAATTCTCACTGATGCACTTGGGGAGCGAAGGCTGGCCCGTGTGGTTCGATCCAACAGACGAGCTACTCTTGCTCAAATTGCTGAAGAAGTTAATGCTGGTTGTGAAAAAAAGGTGTCAAAATACACAGTGAATGACGGGTCAGGGCTGTTTTGGCAGCAAAAGGGGGACCAACACAATATTAGCCAGGTGGTCATAATGTTATGCCTGGTCGGTGCATGTTTTCCCAGTAAGTATTACCTCTATAGTACAGGGTGTCCCAAATGCCTCTGTACAGAGGGGAAATTAACACTGTTTAGCAAAATGTCATTCCATAAATAGTTTATATTCTATACATGTTTTTTTCAGATAGTCTTTATGAATGCCTTTAAAAATGATTGAAATCATTCTCAGGGCTGGATCAGCAAGCTGTCACAAGGTTGCAAGCACACGTTTAGCACGTTTAGAGGATGTTTAATGTTACATTTTGCTAAAATATTTTAATTTCCCTTATATATGGAGACTTTTGGGACACCAAAATTAGGAAATAACAACTGTGTGTAGTAATGCAACTTGTTAGGTGACAGCTGTTAAGGTTTAATGATAAAGAAGACAAAAAACTCCTCATGAATGGGTTTTCTGTGGTTGAGTATGACATGGAAATGAGGAAACCTTGTGCTCAGCATGTGTACATGTGTGTGTGTGTGATATGGGTGTCTGATAAGCTTCTGTCTTTGTAACTGAACCTCCACTATGGCAGGACTTTCAGTAGAACCTGATATCCAACTGTTACAAAATTAAACTCCTTTAATTGATGACCTACAGTGTTCCTTTAACTAACCTACTTACTTGTCGATGGTTATCGATTCCAAGCCCTTGTTCCAAGCTCTCGCTTTGGTTGCCAGGTCTAAAGTGTGTCTATAAAGACTTTGGTGCATCAGCCGGGACAGTATAATGACCCGTCTGTTTATTTGGATGGCCGGTGAATATGCGCTATTGTGTCTAATAAGAAAAGGCATTAATACTAATTAATACTCTGTTTACAGTGAAAGCACTTTTACACAGTCAATTGAAGATCACTAGCAGAGAGACATTCTTTTTGCCTTTCATTCATTCATTCATTCATTCATTCATTCATTCATTCAAATTAAAAAAATTTTTTATCACATACAAAATCATACACAGTATGACATGTAGTGAAATGGTTTTTCCAACTGTCCTTGTTATAAGAGAGGAACATAAAAAGGATATAAATAA
The DNA here is from genome assembly GCA_033459395.1 of Hemibagrus guttatus. Lineage (NCBI taxonomy): Eukaryota > Metazoa > Chordata > Actinopteri > Siluriformes > Bagridae > Hemibagrus > Hemibagrus guttatus. The sequence continues at coordinate 6,328,756 of JAUCMX010000013.1, read as the reverse complement.
AATTTATATACCAGACCAGAATAAAATAATAAAAATATTTGAAAGAAAAAATATGATAAAATCCAAAAATCCAATCAGATATAAGATATGCATACATATATACATGCACACACATGCATGCATATATATATATATATATATATATATATATATATATATATATATATATATATATAATTTGTGTGTATGTGTGTTTATTGCAATTATCACTTTACTGGAATTGTCACTCGTCACTCTACTCCCTGACATTCCTGTTATACCCAGGTATATATGTCTACATTTTACACACACACAAATACACACACATATACATATATATATATGTAAAGTGATGGTGCAAAAACAGAGTACATATAAATGGTTTTGTGAGAACAAACTGTGCAGAGTAGTGCAGTAGTAGTAGTGGTGTAGTAGTAGTAGTAGTAGTAGTAGTAGTAGTGCAACAGTCTGCTGAGGTAGTGTTTTATTTTATTGAAGTCCAGAGAAAAGTCCAGGTTTTGTGTTCTGGTTGAAGGCCCGAATGGCCTGCGGGAAGAAGCTCCTCCTCATTCTCTCTGTGTTTGCCTTCAAGGAACGGAAACGTTTCCCTGACCGCAACAGAGAGAAGAGTCCGTTGTTTGGATGGCTGAGGTCCTTCATTATCTTCCTGGCTTTGGTCCAGCACTGCTTGCTGTATATAGTCTCCAGGTCAGGGAGCTCGGTGCGGATGGTACACTCGGCTGATCACACCACCCTCTGGAGAGCTTGCCTGTCCTTCTTGGTGCTGTTTCCAAACCAGGCTGTGATGCTTCCTGTTAGGATGCTCTCAATGGTGCAGGTGTAGAACGTCTTTAGCACCTTTGAGGTCAGTTAAAAGTCTTGTAGGCGTCTGAGATGGTAAAGACACTGCCGGGCCTTCTTCACCAGGGTGTTGACGTGACAGGACTATGACAGGTCCTGCATGATGTGAACACCTAGGTACCGGAAACTGTCCACACTCTTCACTGGTGTCCCATTGGTAATGAGGGGCTGGTAATTCCTTTCCTGCTTTGTACTGAAGTCCACTATCAGCTCCTTAGTCTTGCTGACGTTCAGGAGGAGATTGTTGTCTTGGCACCATGTCTCCAGGTTTTTAATCTCCTCTAGGTAGGCCGTCTGGTCGTTGTGGGAGATCAGGTTGGTGGAGCTGGAAGTGGCCACACAGTCGTAGATGTACAGTGAGTACAGCAGGGGGCTCAGAACACAACCCTGGGGGGCTTCAGTGCTCAGGGTGAGTGAGGGTGAGACAAGTTTGCCCACCCGTACTGCATGTGGTCTGTCCGTCTGGAAGTTGGAGATCCATCGACACAGAGACAGGCTGAGGCCCAGGATCTCCAACTTAGTGGTGAGTATGGACGGAATTATGATGTTAAATGCTGAACTGTAGTCAACAAACAGTATTTTAACATAATTCCCCTTTCTGCTGTCCAGGTGGCTGAGGGCTGTGTGATGCAGGTGTGCGATGGCGTCCTCAGTAGTGTGGTTGGGACCGTATGCAAATTGTAGCGGGTCCAAGGTGTCAGGTAGTGAAGAAGTGATGAAGTGATGATGATTCATTCATTCATTCATTCATTCATTCATTCATTCATTCATTCATTTTTCTTCGTCATCTTCTATAACAGTATGGCTGAAGCATGTTATTGAATAAGAAGCTTTAATAGAAGAAGATCATTTCCACTTATTCCACTTAATCTAGAGTAATTTGCCAGTGATAGTTATTATTATTAATGAATGACACCTTGTGGTTTTTCACTGTTTCTTGTTTTATTTAATATAGTGGAACACCTGCGAGACAGGTTAGCTCCTGTTATCACTTACATACATTCATAGCATAACTTATAGCAGCTATGATCATTCCCTCATCGTTCCTATATTAATGTGATGTCACAAAAAGATGCCTCGCCATCAGGGCTACAGAGAAACTGGGAAACTGAGAGACATGAGAAATGTGACATAAAATCTATTAACAGAAAACCGTATCAGCGAGCAAATGTTTTAATTTTGTTCATTATTATCTTTGTTTGTAACTAAAACAGCCAAAAGTAGTGTCAGAGCTGTTGTTTTAGAAAATTAATCCATTTCTTCAATCCATTTGAAAATTCATCTGTGCTGTGGTATTAAATCAAATAAATATTGACCTATTTCTTTTTAAAATATTGACCTTTTGCTGAATTGTTCATAAAAATATACTTTAAAATGAAATAGAAACGAATCGCCACAAAAAATCTGAAGAGGTCGATGGGGAAAATTTCCACATTTATCACATTCATAAATATTAGTTTATTTATTTCACTATTACTATCTGAACACGCTACAGGGAAACAAAAAGTCTGCTTTGTTTCAAGGCCACAAGACTGATGGAGACTTCAGATGTCCTCTCACTGACCACTGCTGTGCCCTTGAGCGAAACACTTAACTTTAAGAGTAGTGATCTGCACAGAGATCAGTAAAGCTGAAAAGATCCATTCTTACACAGTGAATATTATAGTGTAGTCAGCAGGGCAGTTATGACACAGCTGGGGTGACTGATGTTGATAATGTCGGATAAACCACCAGCTGTTGTGTTTTAATCAGAAAGCGTCTTATGCATCCAAACAACAGGAGGTAAATTAAAAAAAGTTTCAATTAAAATGAGAAATGATATTGTTTTTCACTTGGCACATAGTTAGATTAAATTAGATAGGCCTAGTAGTCATTATAGTATATTAAGTGCTTTTCAGAAAGCACAAAATCCTTTTGAGTCATATGTTAAAAGCTCAGTGTAGTAATATGCGTTTATTTATTTATTTTCTGGCATTTCTTCTTTTCATGTACCGAATATGATCTATAATATAAATTCTTATCCAAACAATATGATCTCTAACCATATTTTTCTGCTTTTCATAAGAAAACAAGATTAAAATCTTATTTTTGTTGTACCCCCCCCCAAAAAAAAAAGAAAACAAAAAAACAAACAAATAAAAACACCTACACATTTTATCCAGAAGTTAATCACTGAAAACATTTTTAAAAATAAGCTGTTCATAAGACCTTAAATAACATATGAAACATCATTTTGGCAAAAGAGTGGAAAAACCCCACCCCAGACCTCAGTGTCTGATCTTACTAATGCTCTTGTAGCTGAATGAACACAAATTCCCACAGACACACTCCAAAATCTAGTGGAAAGTCTTCCCAGAAGAGTGGAGCTTACTATAACAGCAAAGTGGAATAAATCTGCAATGAAATGTTCATTAAGCACATATACACCAATCAGGCTTAACATTATGAGCACTGAGAGGTGAAGTGAATAACACTAATTATTTCCTCATCATGGCATCTGATAGTGGGTGGGATATATTAGGCAGCAATGATGGCTAGACGACTGGATCAGAGCATCTCCAAAACTGCAGATCTTGAGGCGTCTTCCCGGTCTGCAGTGGTCAGTATCTATTAAAAGTATTCTTTTATGTCCTGTAAGTTGTTTAAGTCCTGTTGTGAGGTATGACCCATGGAGGCCCCACCTTACAACTTTGAGGACTTAAAGGATCTGCTGCTAACATCTTGGTGCCAGATACCACAGCACATCTAGTGGAGTCAATGCCTCGACAGATCAGGGCTGTTTTGGCAGTAAAAGGGGGAGCAACACAATATTAGGCAGGTGGTCATAATGTTATGCCTGATCGGTGTACGTGTGATAGTGAGGTGTGCAGATATTTTTGGCCATATAGTGTATAAAGCTGTTCGATAGTTTGATATTAGAACATAAGAAAACAGATTAATTTGACGTATAAAAAAGTCAGGGACATTTCAGCAGGTTATCCAACATAAATATTAATTATGACTCACTTTTATATTAGAGAATATATGGGACTTTGGATTTGGAATTGACTGGGATGGCTTCAAATAGGGGATTGAATATCCCTTAACAGTGACATGTCTTTAAAATGTTCCATATAATCAATATTTCACAGAATCAGATCGCCATCTGGCTTCCTGGTGGAATATTAAAAAAAATCTAGGTTATGAAAACAACCTAAACCAAAGATTACCAGACATAGGTTATGGTTACAAGTGGGAATATCTTAACAAACCTTTTACTTACAATGCTATTTACAGCAAAAAAAAAAAGAGATGATACAGGATATTTTGATATTTCGATTGGTGTGTGTGTGTGTGTGTGTGTGAATAATCACTCCATTCTCACTACCATCTGGTGAGGAAGTCCTTGATATGGTTTTAGTGAGGCTTTGCTTATTAGTAAGAGTGTCAACAGGAAATTTATTCTCATACCCAGACTCTCTAGACTAAATGGACTCCGGACTTTTATTTGTGTATGCACATGGTGGCCGGGTGGAAAACGTACAGTAAAAAAAGATATGTAAAAAATCTTACTCCTTTAATTGTTCAACGAATTGTTCTATTGTTCTAGTTTTTGAATCAGTCTGATGGGAGAGTCTGACTGCGTTCATGTTTTTTCATCAGATTTTTATCAGATTTTTTTCTTTCCCAGCAAACAGAGACTTTCCCAGCAAACAGAGACTTTCCCAGCAAACAGATCTGCCCCAGATTAGTAAGACACCTGTTGACAAGCTTGTGGAAAGAAGTCTGGAAGCGTTCGCCTTATCTAAACATTCCAGGTTTCCACTGCAAAGTTCATCAAAGACCATCTATTCCATGCCTGCTGTCTGACTGGCATTGCACCTGAGCCTTACAGCTTCCACATCATTTTTTCGGTTTGCAGGGTCACCAGGTGCTCACCTGTTCACACCATTCCCACGCTTGTCTCCAGTGGTGCTTCTCAGTAACCCTAATCCAGGCAGGCTACACTTACAATTTTTTTTGTAACTTTTAGTACGGAGTCTTTACTATGGCTTTTTGTCTGACCTCTGACCTCAGGCGTGGCCCTTCTGGGAGCATTAACCCCACTGTGAGGTTCACTGAACTACACAATCCCCTTGAAGGTCTTGATCCAAGAAAGGGCAAGGCTTAGTAACTTCACAGAAATTCTTCTGGAACAAACATAGGTTAACAATGAGTCTTGTGAGCATTGTTTGTTTGTCAGCTGACACCAAGACAGGCTGTGAATTGTGGGAAACATAGTTTGCTGGTTCCGGTGACACTGGTGTGACCTTCATTAGAATTTTGAATGAGGTTCTTTTATTTATTTATTTATTAAAATAACTTAAGAAACTAGGTATGGCTTTCATTAAGATTATGTATCGTGGTGACATCCATATAAATTGATAAGCTGTGCAGTTTTTTGATATACACATCAGTGCAGCTGTCTGAAAGGATGAATTGCTTCGTAAGCAGCAACCTGCATTAACCAGCAACATAACATAACATAGCAACATTTACATTTTATGTACTGTTATAATAAAAGTAATTTCAAAGGGATTTGCACAATAAATTACATTACCCCAGGTGTATCATAAGGTTTTCTTTCATGCTGTTGTAATACTTATATCAGTTTTTTCTGTGCTTTGACTAATGACACAAATACATTATCTCTTACTGCAATTCATCGTGACATATAGCTTTATTAAACACTGCAGCATCTTAGACACTGTAAACAAGGTAAACAAATAACTATTAGCAAAGTAAATCAGATTAATTGGCTATACTGCTGCACTGATTCCTATGTGATTTTTACACAGAAATGTTCTGTACTAAATGAATTCATTATTGTAAATACTTCACTGGGTAAACAATATTTGTTAAATTCATGTAACTGTGTGTTATCCGTGGTCTGTTTTCAGTATGTGTTGCTTTGTGTTGGCTTTAAGGCCTACGGCTATTGTGAAATATCTGTCTGTTTGTAAATTAGTTAAGAAGTAATGCTGATGAAAGATATAGCCGTTGGAGTTGGAGTATTTTGTGGTATTAGTGGCGATAACGTTCAAATGATTATAAATGATTTGCAAAATCAGATGTTGAGATTTATGTCATTCATTTAAGTTCTCTTGCATGAAACAAATAAGTTGAAATCAAATTTACTAACAAAAATAAAACCCCCTGTTAGTTAAGAAAACACTTATATGTTTAAGTTGCTTAGTTACATTTCCGAAGTAAGTAAATAAATAAATAAAGTGTATGGAAATCATTGCATTATTTTTTAGTAAATCTCACTTCAGGATTTTTTGTGTATTTTTTTTTTTCTGTTTCAGGTTCCTCATGGTTCTCATATGTCTGATTTTCAGTGTGCTCTCCACTATTGAGCAGTATGCAGAATTTGCCACTGGGACTCTCTTCTGGATGGTAAGTGATTGTTGAGTATAAACACATCATTGCACATGGTTCCTATTAAAAGCTAAACATGAAATGGGTTTGTATTCTGCAGTACCATACACATCCACTTGGTGGGGGTAGTACATTTTATTAAGGAAACTCAAGAACTCGTGCTTTTTCCTGGTTTTTAATCACCACGTTAACTTGTCTATTATCCAGTTTTTTATTATAGCAATGCAAAACGTATGTTTAACTACTGACAGGAAAATGGCATGGCTTGTTACAGTGCATTTGTCCCAAATACGCAGAAATCTGTGCATTGTTAAGTGTAACATGTTCCAAAAACAAAAAACAACAACAACAAAAAAACAAAACAATTAAAGCCATTTTCTTTGTCATCGTCATGTGAGGAAAAGCAGAAGCACATGGATGATGCTCAGTAGAAGTGGAAAACAGTAGAAACTTGGACTAAACATCACCACTGACTCAAGCGCTGACTCAAAGGTTTGGGTATTTTAAAGCATTAATTTTTAACCCTACCTTATGCTAACAGCACTACACAACAATAATGGTTTGTTTAAAATTATTTTAATGTTTTTAATTAACTAATTTAGTAAAAAAAAGGGAGGTTAAAAAAATAAAAACAAAACAAAATAAATAAATAACTTGGTACTTTTTCCTGAATAAACATTCACATGCAAAACCCTAGAGTTTTTCTTATTGACTGACACTAGAAGTGTTGAAACCAGTCATGGTTATGTTGCTAATGCAAGTGAATGCACTTGCATAAATGACCTGCATCATGTTTCTAGAAAATATAGCCCAGGCCACACAAATGAGTCACATATCTCTGTGTCCTGCTTAATATTGGGCATCATGCTGAATAGATACTAATTCATTCCTACATCGTTCTCAGGAGCATTTGCACAAGAACGTTAGCATTCATGAAACCCTAGTTACTTCTGAATGATTTTATACCCCTGAGTTTGAATAAATTATGTATAAGGAAACTTGCAGATATGAATAAACTTGCATATATGAGCTTGCACATCGTATAACTGGCGTGAGTTATTGCAATTTTAATTCATACTGTGATATAGTGCACACACACATTTAGTGAATATGTAATGAAACTCATTCAATCTATCATGTCTATATCTATCACAAAATCTATATAAGGCTAATGCATAATGATGGAAGAAATGCTATAAAAGGAGAAAGAGTTTGCATGTGTCTTTGATACACTGCAATAGCTGAGCTGCATTATTGAAAACTAGTACAGAACACATGCCATGTTTCTTTCACAGTTTAGTCATCGTTTTATATTGTTTTCAGCTCTGTGAGCATTGCCTATTATGGAGATTTGTAACCGTTATTCAATATTTACATTTATGAAAATGCCTGTGCTTGGTAATTCACGGGTGATTGGTGTTCAACAGCATCATCATATGCACATGAGTGTAACATCTGGTAAGAATTTTTTGTTTGGCTTGACCTGAAAACGTTGCTAAAAGATTGATAAATGAGGCCTAGAATGAATATAATTACCTCAGCTGTGGTGTTGGTATTTGCATAATAATGATATGAGAGGGCTTATCTGTAATGAATTATTGGTATTATTAATAATAACGTGTGTAACGTCACTACATCTGAGATTCGGTGTCGTACTTCAGCAGCGTAAGCAAGCTGTCACGTAGACAGCCGCATCAGCTCCACGCTCACTTTGTTTCAGAGGTCACACTGGCAGTCAGGGTCAATTCATTCAAAACACGAGGTGAGAAGAGAAATCTGGATCAATGTTTTCTGTGTAAAAGAGGTCACCCTGAAGCCACCACCTGCTGGTATCTTTGTTTTGTCTAGATGTAATCTATATAGAGCATAGTTTGCTCACCACACCCAATTTAAATTCACTCATCAGTGAGTCATGCTGGTACACACACTCATAATGGTTATGTTTTTGTCCTGTGCTTAGGAAATTGTGCTGGTGGTGTTTTTTGGTACGGAGTATGTTGTGCGTCTGTGGTCAGCAGGCTGCAGGAGCAAATACGTGGGCGTCACAGGCAGACTACGCTTTGCCCGAAAACCCATCTCCATCATAGGTACCCAGACAGCCAGTATAACACATACAGATACTTTAAACTTTTTTATTAAACATGTTTTTTTTACTTTGAAATTCTTTGAACATTTCAACACAACATTGATAATGATGATGATGATGATGATTATCAGCAGTAGTAGTGTTAGTATTAGTATTATTGCTGTTTTTGATGTTCATTTTTGCTTAATATGTTAACTAAAACAAATTACACATCAGCAACACAAAGCCATCTCTAATACAAAACTCTTCTGTTTGTCTGTTTTTGCTCAGAGCAGATCTGATAGTGGTGGTTGCCTCAGTTGTAGTACTCAGTGTGGGATCGAATGGACAGGTTTTCGCCACCTCTGCTATAAGGTATTGAATCTGTAATTTTGCTTATACACAGAACCAAAATTTAGACAAGATAATTTTAACACACATGACTGATTGTTTAAGTTACATTATGATGGCTGGTAAATGTACAGAATCTAGACTTGAATATGTCTTGTTTAATACTGCTTTTGATTTCAGGGGAATCCGCTTCCTACAGATTTTGCGCATGCTCCATGTGGATCGTCAGGGAGGCACGTGGAGGCTGCTGGGATCTGTAGTCTTTATTCATCGACAAGTCAGTACACACATACAGAGAAATATGCACAGGCTTTTTGAACTATGGGAGTATAAAAATGCCCAATATCAAATAATCCTGGACTTATAGTGTCATTGATGCAAAGCACCAAATTACATATATCCAGACTTCCTTCTCTGTGTCCAAACACAGTCCCCACCTCATCCATATACACTCCAGGACTGTCCCTATGTCTCATCCTATTAATGATTTCATTTATTTCCATTATTAATACTTCTTAAGGTTTACCAATAATAAAATGTGTATCCTTATAATTATCATCATTAAAATACACTAGCATTCATTTGGCAGCCTTATGAAACACTTGGTATATATGATAGATCAATCCATCATACCATCTATACATCATTTTGTAAACCAAATTGGTGTTGCAGCATTGCACAAAATCTAATAATAGTGCCACTAGAAATATGTTTAACATACAACACAACACACAAATACTGTGGAAGCAGCACTCTGTTAATTCTAGACTTTCTTTTTCTAGCCCTTTTTATCAGTAGCAACACCCACACAGTCCCAATAAGGCATAAAGTATCAACCCCTTAGCTCATTCAGGTGAGCTTTGGCCATAGTAAGCAACTTCTGAAATGTATGTGCATTATTAATGTATATATGTAAATTTGACAATGCACATGGTCTTGGCCATGAAATATGAGTCTTAGTTTGTTTCTGAAAATGACTTGCTGTTATTTTTGTCTCTGCGGTAACGTAAGTCGCAGTAGCATAATCATGTGAGGTAGGCTAATGTATTTGCTGTATCTGAAATCGCTCGCTTACTGCCATGTTCACTATTTGCCATGTATGTTATTCTCTATAGAGACAGTGAGCTGAATTCAGAAGCATGTCTTCATGATCAGTGATTACAATTATGAATCTCCAAAATTACCAAGATACATGAAACTATAAAAATACAAAGTGTTTCTTGTATTAAATACAGCATTAAGAAGTACCTTTTGGCTTTAGTAACAGTTAAACAACAAAATGATGCATTCCTACTGACATGCCATAATAAATAAGCAGTACTAATGACTAAAAACGGTCAATATATGGTCGTGTGTGTTTCTGTGTGTGTATTATATACCACAGATCAGCACTCTGCAACAAAGTAACTGTAGAATGATCCAAGTAGAATGATCTCACATTATAAATGTGTCCTGCTTATTCCAGGAGCTGATAACGACACTGTATATTGGCTTTCTGGGTCTGATCTTCTCCTCGTATTTTGTGTATCTGGCGGAGAAAGACACAGTGGACGAGGAGGGGAAGACAGGCTTCTCCAGTTATGCAGATGCACTCTGGTGGGGTGTTGTAAGTCTCACAGTTATGATCTTATTAACCCAAGTATGAAGGATTTCCTAGGCAGTGGAAACACTAAAAAATATTTTTTTTCTCATTTTCTATTTGTTATTCATGTTACTAAAATATCATTATTGTGTGTCTCTGATTAGGTCATTTGTGATTAGAATTTTGATTTAATACTGTATCTAGTCATATTTCTAATACATCTTGTTAAAATATAAGTACATATAGTAATATAAGTAAATATGTGTGTTAATAAACATTACCACAATGAGCAAATGACATGCAAAAGGGACTTTCAGCTGTTAACTGTTAACTAAATTAAATCATTTAAGGAAGTAGAAAAAAAATACATAGTTCTCCTTATAGCTCAGTGTGATGTTTGCCTCAGTGCCTGCAGATTTTTTCCAGCATTTTAAATCAGTAGCCTATGTAAATGAGTGGGGTTAAGTGAGATTGGATAGAGAGCTGACACGAATTGCAGTTCAATTGAATATAGTTGAATTCTCTGTTTCACAGAACAAGAATTTATTTAGATTTTATTTTTGCTTTAAAGGACAACAAATATAACTGCAGGGTGATAGATAGATAGATAGATAGATAGATAGATAGATAGATAGATAGATAGATAGATAGATAGAAGGAATACTTCTGGGTTCGCAGACAATGTTAAACAATGTGCACACTGAGTTTGAACGCGATTATTATTGTTCCTTGCAACTTACCGAGCCGTTTGCTACATTTATTGGTTTCTGGATTTCTGGTTTTGGTTATCTCTAGTGTTTTGTCTCTCTGGTTTTGACCCTCGTTTGCCTGCCCACGGTTTTGACTTCTGGCCTGTCAATCTGGACTTTAATCATCTCTGCATATGGATCCTAACACGCCTGCCTCCAGAGCTTTGTTACAGAATACTTCGCCTAATGTGGATATGCGCACCTTCAGGCGGTGAGAGCACGCCAGGGAGCTGTCATTCGTGCTTACCAGAAACAACTGGCTGCCCTGCAGGCCGCCCATAACTTACAACAACTATCACCGCCTGCCCAGATGACCCTGCCAGCCGCTGCCACTCCCACACACAATGAGTAGGTACGTATGGAAAAGTTTGATGGCTCCGCGGACCGATGCCACGGCTTCCTGCGTCAGTGCGACAACTTCTACACGCAACAGCCTGACATATACTATGAAGAGACTACCAAATGCGCCTTCTGCCAATGCAGCTAGGCCGTGCCCGGCTGTCCCACAAGGAGCGACGGCGTTAGGCCCACCTCCAGCTATGCTTCTAGTGCGGAAGCTCGGGCCACCAGGTCTCTGCTTGCCCTGAAAGACCCACAACGTCCAAGGTGAGGGAGAACCATTGGAGTTCATGTTTTACATTACAAGTGACCCTACACTATCATCAAGATTCTGCTGTGGTCTCAGCCCTAGTGGACTCCAGAGCAGCCATCAAACTGATCGACCCCCACCTCGTGGAGAGGCTTCGTCTTTCTGCCCGGCCCTGCGAGACTCCCCTGTGAGTGACGGCCATTGACAATTGCCCCATTGGGAAGGGCCTCATCACAGTCCCGAACGAGCCGCCAGCTCCCCATTGGACTTCTGGAACCCCTGCCTGTTCCCCGGTGACCCTGGTCCCACATGGCGGTTGATTTTGTCACCGACCTCCTGGATTCGGGAGGTTTCAACATGATCCTAGTGGCGATCGATCGGTTCTCTAAGGCTTGCCGACTGCTGCCCCTGAAAGGCCTACACATGGCCATGGACACCGGCACAGTGTTGTTTCACCAGGTCTTTCGCACCAATGGGATCCTGGAGGACGTGGTGTCAGATCGAGGTCCGCAATTCACGTCTCAGGTCTGGAGGGCATTCTGCATGCACCTGGGGATCAACATCAGTCTCAGCTACCACCCAAAGTCTAACAGGCAGATGGAGCAGCTGAAGCAAGAGATCGGCTGGTATCTGCGGTCCTACTGTAGCTGGGAACAACAGCGATGGAGTGAATTCCTACCTTGGGCAGAACACACGCAAAACTCTCTCACACACTCGTTGACAGGACTCACCCCATTCCAGTGTGTCCTGGGCTACCAGCTGCATCTGTTCCCATGGTTGGGTGAACCCTCCGACTGTAGATGGCTGTAGATGACTGGGCCCGTCGCAGCCAGGAGGTCTGGGAGAGTGCCGGTGTCCGTCTGCACAGGGCCATACGGCGGCAAAGAATCCAAGCATACTGCCACAGGCATCCACACCCCAGGTTCCAGGTGGGCCAGCAGGTCTGGTTATCTACACAAAACCTGAGACTGAAGTTGCCATGTCACAAGCTCAACCCACGTTTCATCGGCCTCATCCGCCAAGTTACCCCAGTCGCATATCGCCTGTTACTCCTGCCTTCGTACCGCATCTCACCTCATCTCACATCTCCCTGCTCAAGCCAGCACGCCCTTGCCCAAACAAAGCCCCTCTAAGCAGCAAGCCACTGCCACCCTCCTGAACTCCCGGCGCCACCGGAATCGGCTGCAGTACATGGTGGATTGGGAGGGATACGGCTCAGAGGAGCGCTCATGCCTCAACGCTGATGACATCCCTGGCTATCTATAGTGTTCTGTCTCTCTGGTTTTGACCCTCATTTGCCTGCCCTTGCCTGTCAATTTGGACTTGTTTAATAAACTATGCATATGGATCTTAACACACCTGCCTCCAGAGCTTCGATAGATAGATAGATAGATAGATAGATAGATAGATAGATAGATAGATAGATAGATAGATAGATAGATAGATAGATAGATAGACAGACTTTATTGGTCCCCAGTTATGTTACAGCAGAATACCAGTAAAATGAAACTGACAGTTCAATAGCTATGTACAACATGTACATACAGAGCATTTAATCATTAGACACTTTTCACAGTGTTGTGTTACACAGTGCCCAGTTGACTAGAGATTTGGCTTCATCTAGTTATCAAGACCTAGCACTTTCTGAAATATTTAAACTAGCACTTTAAGACAAAGTTCTTGTGCGCTCTTTTTGCTGTATTGCCTCCCCTCAGAGCTTTAGACTGATTTTTTTTTCAGTCCATGGCCTAGTAAACCAGTATCAATGTGTTAAGTGATAGAGACTTGCTGTAAATATAAATGTGGCCTGAAATATTTTAACAAAGTAGATTTATTTCTGCTTTCCTTCCTGTCTGCTACCTCTATGTCAGGTACAAAAAACCTAATATCTAAAAATCTGAGTCTTTAAACTGATATTTTACATTGCAAATAAATCCCTGTGTATTTTTTTCTACAGTAAAACCAAACCACTAATTAAACTATTCAGCTCTTAGAGTGTTGGTTAGAATGCTGAAAGCCCAGACATTCAATAGATATTCTTGTTTATCGGTAACTGTAGTATACACTAATCCAAAACTATTCAATCAAATGGCAGTTTGAATACTTCTCAGATGAAGTTTCCAGGCTAGTTAATTAACAAGTTGCATTCAACATGAAGAGTAATGAGACACCAATCACAGACTTGCTCACGGGATTGGGGTTATACAAAAGCCCTGGCAATGGCCTCCTTTCACCTCTTTTCACCTCGCCTGCTTTCCTTTTGAAAGCCCTCTCTTTTTTTCCCCTTCGACACTCTGAGGCGTCAGCATCTTTAATTAAAACTTTAATTGCAGGGTTTCTACCTTTTTGTGGTGAGGGTCAGAAAGCATGAGGCTTCCTGTAGCTCTGTGTAATGGTGGACAAAAGCCGTTGTTTGTGTCGGAGAGGTAGCAAGGAGAAGTCCTCTACAGGGGGATTTGCTCCCTTTTGTTTTTTTTTCTGAAAACTGTAAACTTGAGCATGATGAGAGGCAAAGGAAATGAACTCGCTGAAGGAGAGTGGGACAAAGAGAGGAAGGCAGAGCGGGAGGGAGGTGAAGGATAGGAGGGATGGCAGGCATTGCGAGGGCCTGAGCAAACGAAAGGGGAAAAAATAGGCAGAGAGAAAGAACCCATTTTGGATGGTATTTGGATGTATTTTAAAGATTTAGTTCATTTGCTGAAAATGGGGTTTTTGCCATGTTATCAAAACTAAGAGGAAATTCACTGCAAATGTAAAGCCTAGTTTAGTCCAATGATTTGAGCTTTTGCATCACTGGTTTAAACCATTTATTCATTTTCATTCTGGAGGCCCAATCATGAAAGAAAAAGGACAGCTCGAAAGGCTGAAATAGATGTTTATGAAATCCAGAGGGTGAAACTAAGGAGACAGCTTTAAAGATTTAGTTAAAAAAAAAAAAAGGACAGTGAGGTACTGGGTTGTTCTCCGTAGGAGCTGCAGGTGCAGAGAACAAGTGAGAGGAAGGAGCCAACACACACCATGAATCATACCTCTCTTTCTCACAGTCACACAACATGTCTATGACTCCTAAAGTTAACACAATGCTTACAGTTTCCTCTCCCTCCTCCTCCTTCTCTCTCTCTCTCTCTCTCTCTCTCTCTCTCTCTCTCTCTCTCTCTCTCTCTTTCTCTCTCATAAAGAAAACAAATTTAACAAAAAGACATTCCTGTCATTTACAAAAAAATGACAGGAACAAATAATGGATTGCTAAAAAAGAGAGAGATGGAGTAGTCAAAAAGTGAAAATGTGGTTGAAAAGTTGAATTTGATGATAATGTAAGTGAGTGCTAGAAATATATTAAAGACATGTCGACATAATCAGTTGCACAGTCACTGACTGTGACTGCCACACACATCGCTTTAGCTCTGATGCCCCCCCACACACACACACACACACACACACACACACACAAACGGCAGACTCTACACCCAAAAGCAACACTGAGACGTCAGCTTTGTCTCGGCCACACACGTAGACCATAGGCTGCACTCAGGCTCAGTGAATCATGCGCATGTCTTCATGGTCTGAGTAAATTGTATATCTGTGGACATCACAACCTTGGATACCATTATGTCACTCATATGCACACAAAATGTCTCAGACAGAGCCTTCAGCACTGCCCTTGGCACTTGGAACCAACTTTCTAACTTGAACTTGAACCAGAGTGGCCCATTGCGCGCCCATTTCATTGCTAGCGTTGTGTGTGAGCTTTGAAAGCTAGGATTAAGATCTCCTTGCTGCTCTTCACTCCAAAGTCTGTGTGTAAGAGCCTTGGCCTCCTTCAGCCTCTATTCTAGGTATTGTAAAAGCAAAGCCCCAGACACACTTGCCGTGAGCCGAGAGCTCTCTCAGCGTGTCAGAGTTGGCTCGTCTTTCAGCACAGGGCTCCGGAGGTATTTGTTTTCCTGTGTTTGCTGAATTCCTGCACTTTATAACGGATTAGAGGAAACACTGTGTGTGTGTGTGTGTGTGTGTGTGTGTGGTGTGTGTTTTTAGTATGCATCCACTTTTTTTCACACTTCAGACTGTGTGGTGTTTGATGAGTCAGAGCATTATGTGTGAAAAAGAGAGTGCTCTCTGCCCAAATAAACTCTCAAGCAAAAAGTCTTTGAGATTTCACAAACATTTTTATGCTTCATGGCCTTTACTTTGTCAAAATTTGTATTCTCTTCTTCCTCCTTCTTTTAGCAGGCATAATTGGTATTGTTTTGAGACTTTTTAATTTCATTCCACTACATTTTGAAGTAACATATCATACTTTCTACTCCACTACATTATACCACACCTCTCGTTACTTGTATTTTTTTTTTTATTTTAAAGCAGCAAGCAAGCTACAGCACGCACATTATTTTTGAACCAACGTATCTTTTTGGTTTCATTAAATGCAGTGAGTGCAAACGGTTCAGTAGAGCATTACAACTGCAGTGTCACAGCCTGGAATAACTGTAGCCTACGGTGAACGAAAACCCTGACCTCATCCCTCCACCTGCACACCCATGACCCGTGGCCTGACCTGCAGGATTTGTTTTAAGTTGTAGAACAGGAGAAAGACTCTTTCATATTAAGATTCCTGCTCTGCCTCAGTAACATACGAGTTCATCTTACAAGAATTCAACATGACTAGTTATGCTTTAGTTAACTAAGTAAGCTAATGTAATCAGTAACTCTTGAGCAGCAGTCTATATTAACATTATAGATGTTATACAGCAACCTAATAACCCAATAGCTCAACTTTTATTGTTGATATTTGACCAGTCACCACGTAAAATTTCTTTCATATATTTTTTTTTAAATGTAAAGCAGGATAAGATTACTGCACATATACTGTAATTGCCCATCACACACTAGAGCATTAGTTACTAAATACTGAAATATTGACTGTGCTGAATTTGAACTTTTTTTCCTCTGAATCTGTAGAGCAGCAAGTTTCTGTTAAAGTCAGTCTGCTTATTACCTCGCTGGTCATTTGTTTAAAACTGATTCCCAGGACACAGGAGTGTCCAGCACACATTAGTCATTCTGTATGAGTTACCAAGTCAGGCTGTCCCCCTGTAGTGCTTAATATTTTCTTCTGCCATGACGTATATATTTTCATTTTTAAGCACTTCATATAGGAAACAATTTACAGACTACAGACCCTGGCTTTATATAAGGGTCCTTTTTTTGTGTAGTGTCCATACACAAATACCTGTGCCCTGTAAACACTGGGACACACACACACACACAAACAAATGTGTCATTTCAACAGCTGCATGATAAAGTATTTTATCATGTTTTGATTTGTATTAAATTGTATTACATCTTAAGTACAATATAAATGTTAACAGGAAAAACTAATTGACCTCAAGTCCTGCTATCTAAAATATCTATCTAAAGCTAGATAAACTACATTAAGAAATTAGTGAGGTAATGCTAGAAACTAGTGAGGTAATGCTAGATTAAC
The DNA here is from genome assembly GCA_033459395.1 of Hemibagrus guttatus. NCBI lineage: Eukaryota > Metazoa > Chordata > Actinopteri > Siluriformes > Bagridae > Hemibagrus > Hemibagrus guttatus. The sequence goes on along the minus strand of JAUCMX010000013.1, from coordinate 6,311,698 downwards.
TCCATCAAGCAACTAGTGAGGT